>CATIWQ010019048.1:0-14106 GCA_949673415.1 Euphorbia schlechtendalii | reverse complement strand
TGCACAATTAAAAGAAAACGGTTTTCTGTAGATGTAATATATTGTGATCACTTAAGAAATAAGCAACTTATCCCGGACCCGAATCTCTGTGTCTTGGTGGGCCGTCCCCCGGACGTTAAGCCTCACAGGACTCTAATTCCTAGAAAGTGCTAATCCAGGTGGCGACTCCACACTGAGAGACTGCAGATTCGGGTTCGAATCGATCTTAAACGTTTTCGCCATTTTCTCTTTTTTACCTTTTTTCCGGGTCCCAGACCCGGTGTCTTTTATTCTCCTTTTCAAAACACCCCAGTGGACCGCGCCTATGACCCCCGCACGCTCTTGGCCCACTGCTCCGTGTCGCCCGCTCACAGTATGCACTCAGCCTGATGTCTCACATTCGTTGTGTCACGAGCATATTTCAATCTGACCCAAGTGAGTAGCACTAGACAGCCTTTAAAACTATCCTCAAGTACTTACGCAGGATAAGGATATGTTTTAGTTTATGGAGAAGGTGATCTCACTTTAAAGGGATACACGGATGCGAGTTTTCAATCTGACAAAGATGATTATGAGTCCCATTCAGATTATGTGTTTATGTTTAATGGAGGGGCAGTTGTTTGGAAGAGTTTCAAACAAGACACGACTACTGATTCAACCACAGAATCTGAGTACATAGCTATTTCAGAAGTGGCTAATGAGGTTGTCTAACTTAAGAGATTTATTGGTGATCTTAGTGTGGTGTCCAACATTGTAAATCCAATAGCGATCTATTGCGATAAAAATGGGGTTATTGCTCAAGCAAAAAAACCTCGGTCTCACAAGTAAAACGGACATGTACTTAGCAAATACCATCTCATTCAAGAGATAGTAGCCAGAAAGGATATAAGTTTAGAATACGTCCCAACGGATTAGAATCTAGCAAATGGGCTATCTAAACCATTGACTTAGGTTAAACATAACCAGCATGTTAACGAGTATGGTATAAAGCACATGGTCAATTGGCTTTAGTGCAAGTGTGAGACTTTTAGACATGATGTATGTCTTAGAGGCAATTAGGGTGATATGTCTTTATTAGCTATAATGTACAAACATTTTTGAATTATTAATAATAAACAAAGGCATTTTGTTATTTGTCAGTGCCTTCTTTTTAATTGTATCTGGCTGGTATCATATATATTTGGATATTTATATGTGCATTGATGAAAACAAAGTTCGTGACTAATTCATAGCGTAAAAGTGCAAGGACATAGTGGAAGTTATGTGGAGTGAGAACTGCACATACGTGTTAATATGAATAGTCTAAATATCTATAGTCGTAGTTTCATTAAGACTGGACATCAATGGAGCGAATAAACTAGCATGTGTAGGCTTACTCCTTGGATTAGTTCCAAGCGGTTGATCTCACAAGCTGAAAGTGATACCTTGAGTTAAAACATAATTGTATCCATAAGATGGCCAT
Source organism: Euphorbia schlechtendalii (assembly GCA_949673415.1). Taxonomy (NCBI): domain Eukaryota; kingdom Viridiplantae; phylum Streptophyta; class Magnoliopsida; order Malpighiales; family Euphorbiaceae; genus Euphorbia; species Euphorbia schlechtendalii. The sequence continues at coordinate 12,665 of CATIWQ010019048.1, read as the reverse complement.
AAGACAGACACTCGAAAATAATTATATCCATGTATTGGTGTCATATCTTATTGCAGTAGCAATATGAGTATCCTCAGACCTGAGATACGGTTACCTTATGTAGGAGTTGCTATACTTTGGGTCATACTTATTCATACCCTGGCGATCAGGATGACACGAGTGATTACGAGTATAGCGATGATCACATGTTGGTAAGCTGTGTAGTTAAGATGGGATCCATCGCTCCTGATATAGTAATATATTGGAGATGTACCTCAGAGCCCCTTATTGAAGTGACACACTCATAAACCTCTTATCAGAGTATATGATTGATGGAACGTGTTTCTAATCAATCAAGATACAAAACCACTGAGTGGTGTTCTTCGTGAACAAGCCTAATTCTAGGGTAGCTACGGCTGTTACATGTGCTGACACTTAAATCGAGCTTAATAAACTGGATGGTATTGAACCTGATGGAAGGAGTGTATTATGTTAGTTACTACTGCAGAATCGGATCAAGTCACAGGCACTTGATGTTCCAAGTATCGGGGGATCATATGCCTTTGCTAGAAAGCCCATTTGATCATCTAAAGCTATTGGGTTCCATAAAAGTCTAGAACACTGAGCCTAAAGGTTCCCGGGTGAGAAGCCAAGTTTCGGTTAACCTCTAGCGGCTCTATACTTTGGGATCCTATGAGGTCGCACACTTTGGGTCTTTATCAAACCATGTAAAGAACCTATAGACTGGGTCTATACCGAAAATACAAGTTGTGAAATTAGTGAGAGGAATTATTAATTAATTAATAATTCAAAGAAATGATGAAAACATGGGGAAAAGGTTGCATGAAGCGAGCAAGGGATTTTTCCCGTTGTGAGTGGGCCCCAAACCAAACACGGGTTGTTCAAAGTGGGGCCTACGCATCTGCCCCGTGAGCCAATGGGCTCATAGGCCACTAGCTTGCGGGGACAGCCCACGAGTGCTAGCAGGGATAGCCCATGAGCGCTAGCGAGCTGTAGGCCGTAAGTGCTGCAAAAAAGCAACGCTTGCGCAAGCCCATAAACCTCAACTTGCAGCACAAGGTAAGCCCACTAGGGCTTGCGTTGTAGCAGCCACGGGTTAACCCATGTGTATCCCTACCCATGCAAATGACCCGCTATACATGGGATGGGATTTATTCCATCCCATGTAGAGTTTTAGGGGTAGTCTATCACTCCCCCTTTTTCCCTATAAATAAGCTTCTAGCCTCTCATTATTTTCTCTCTAATTTCTTTCTCTTCTTCTTTTGTTGTGTGAGATCCTCCACGAGTTTCTCCAAATAATTTGAAGAGTTCTGTTTGAAGGCTCCAAATTTAAGTGAGCCTTCTGTTTCATTTTTTCGGTTGATTTATGAGTAGTCTAGCAACTGCTATTAATCGATGGGTTCTACCTTTTCGAGGTTTTGGTCGGCGAAGATCCATGTGGATCAAGTCATAAAGGCTCTCCTAGTTTGGAAGCTTGTGCCATAGGAATTGCTCGAAAGGGAACGCAGCAAAGAGAGATCAAGTACGCATCAACTTTTGATGCTTGAACCTTTAGATGATAGGTTTTTTTTATATGTTTTATAAACCTAAAAGCATTTATGGAACTTATTAACCTAGATTATGATAATCATGGCATCCTTAGGAGATCCTCAAGTTAATTTTTAAGTTTTTGATTTCCGCCTTGCAACCTATGCATGTTCAATTACTGTTTTGATTAACCAACAAACATAGTTACCTATAAAGCAAGGTTGGTTGCAAAAGGGTATAGTAAAAAAGAAGGCATTGACTATGATGAGACCTTTTCATCGGTGTCCATGCTAAAGTCTATCAGAATACTCCTTGCCATCCCGCTCATTACAATTATGAGATTTGGCAGATGGATGTGAAAACAACACTCCTAACGGTAATTTGGACAGGGATGTGTTTACGGTACAACCCAAGGGTTTTATATCCAAGGATGGCTCTAAGGTATGTAAGTTACAGAAGTCCATTTATGGACTTAAGCAAGCATCGAGGAGTTGGAATATTAGGTTTGACGAGATAACTCGAGAAGTTGGTTTTGTGTCAAATGCTAATGAGCCCAGTGTATATAAGAAGTCTAGTGGGAGTGTGGTCATTTTCCTAGTATTGTATGTCGAAGACATATTACTGATAGGAAACGATATTCCTTTTCTTCAAATAGTTAAATCATGGTTGTCAAAGAAATTCTCCATGAAAGACCTTGGAGAAGCAGCTTTTATACTTGGTATAAAAATCTACTGAAATAGATCAAAAGGCTGTTAAGCCTATCGCAAAGTACATACATAAACAAGGTTTTGGCTAGATTTAACCTTGAGCAGTCAAGAAAGGGTTATCTTCCAATGTCTCACGGGATTAACCTTTCTAAATCTGAGTGTCCGACAACACAAGAGGAGAAATTGCACATGAATGGAACACCCTATGCCTCAGCAATAGATTTCATCATGTATTCTATGTATCCACTCGGCCTGACATGTCACATGGATGAGCATCACAAGAAGATTTCAATCTAACTCAGGTGAGAAGCACTGGATGGCTGTTAAAACTATCCTCAAGTACTTACGTAGGACAAAGGATATGTTTTTAGTATATGGAGAAGGTGATCTCTCTTTGGAGGGATACACTGGTGCGAGTTTTCAGTCTGACAGGGATGATTATAAGTCTCAGTTAGGTTATGTGTTTATGTTAAATGTAGGGGCAGTTGTTTGGAAAAGTTTCAAATAGGATACGACTGCCGATTCAACCACAGAATCTGAGTATATAGCTGCTTTAGAAGCGACTAAGCAAGCTATCTAGCTTAAGGGATTTATTGGTGATCTTGGTCTGGTGCCTGGCATTGTAAATTCGATAATAGTCTATTGTAATAACAATAGTGCTATTACTCAGGCATAGGAACCACGGTCTCGTTAGAGAAACGAACATGTACTAAGAAAGTACCATCTCATTCAAGAGATAATAGCTAGGAAAGATATAAACTTAGAATACATCCCAACATATCAAAATCTAGCGTATGGGCTAATTAAGCCATTGACTCAAGTTAAACATGACCAGCATGTTAACGAGTATGGCACGAGGCACATGGGTAATTGGCTCTAGTGTATGTGGGAGATTGTTAGACATGATGAATGCCCTAGAGGCAATTAGGATGATATATCTTAATTAAATATAATGTATAAAAGGTTTCAGATTATTGTTAATAATAATTAAGGCATCTTTGTTGCTTATCAGTGTTTTGTTATTTATGTATCTCGCTAGTATCATACATATATAGTATTATATATATGCACATTGATAAGACAAAGTCCGTGACTACTGCATAGCATAAAAGTACGAGGACATAGTGGGAGCTATGTGGTGTGAGAATTGCACATACGTGTTACTATGAATAGTTTAAATATCCCTAGTCATAATTTCATTGAGACTGGACATTAATGGAGTGGATAAACTAACATGTGTAGGCTTCCTCCTTGGATTAAATCCAAGAAGTCGATCTCACAAGTTGAAAGTGGTACCTTGACTTAACACATGGATGTGTTCGGGTAATACATTGGAGATCGCTATAATACAAACACTTGGAAATAACTATATCTATGTGTTGGTGCCATGTCTTATTGCAGTAGCAGTAAAAGTATCCTCAGAACTAAGATACTGATTACCTTATATAGGAGTTGCTATACAATGGGTCATACTTATTCATACCCTGGTGATTAGGATAACATGAGTGATTACTAGTATAATGATAATTATAAGTTGGTAAGTCGAGTAGTCAAGATGGGATCCATCGCTCCTGATATAGTGATATAATGGGAGATGTACCTTAGGGCCCCTTATTGAAGTGACACATTCATAAACCTCTTATTAGAGTATATGATTAATAAAACGGGTTTCAAGTCAATCTTGATTCATAATGGCTAAGTGGTGTTCTTCGTGAACAAGTCTAATTCCAGGATAGCTACGGCTATTACATGAGCTAACACTCAATTCGAGCTCAATAAACTGGATGGTACTTAACCTGATGGAAGGAGTGTATTGTATTGGTTACTATTGCAGAACCGGATCAAGTCACAAGCACATGATGTTCCAAGTATTGGGGGATTATACACCTTTACTAGAAAGCCCATTTGATCGTCTAGAGCTATCGAGTTCCATATCAGTCTGGAACACTTAGCCTAAAAGTTCTCGGTTGGGAAGCTAAGTTTAGGTTAACCTCTAGCGGCTCAATACTTTGGGATCCTATGAGGTCACACACTTTGGGTCTTTATCGGACAAAGTAAAGAACCTATAGACTTGGTCTATGCCGAAAATACAAGTTGTCGAATTCGTCAAAAGAATTATTAATTGGTTGGAATGAATTAATAATTAAAGAGAATAAAGAGGAGATAGGGAAAATTACATGGAGTGTAGCAAGGGATTTTTTCCTGTTGCGAGTGGGCCCTAAACGAACATGTGATGTTCTAAGTGGGGCCCACGTGGTTAGCCCACGAGCCGATTTGAAGGGTATAATAAATGAGGTAACTGAACAAAAATAATCTACACATATTTAACTCTTTCATATATTTCACATATCCATCTTTCGGAGACATACTTTGTAAATAAATTTACAAGCATGTAATGAGTAGATAAATACCTCATATTAACATATCCTCATGTTACTTAATCTACAACTAATATATACTCCCTCTGTCTACTAAATATTGTCGTTTTAACTAATTCACAATTTTTAAGATAACAACTAACCAAATGCGATGATTTACTAGTTTACCCTTTCATAAATGTCCTATTCAATTTTCAAGACTATTAATTTGTTCAATAAAAATAATTTGACCTATAGTCTTCTATTGTTATTGGAGATTAGAATATAATTATCTAGGAAGTTGAACAAATTAATAGGGGTAGGAATGGAAAATTTGGAAAAAACATCTTGGAAATACAAAATGACAATAAAAAAGAGACAACGAAATCCCTCTAAAACGATAATATTTAGTAGACGAGGGGAGTACTTGATATCGATATACTTATTGCTACTACGATATTTCAGATCTATCATATAAGATATCGATATTTGACCATTTCTGTAAATAGTCAATATTTTGTTTGGAGCACTCAGCATAAGAAGACTCAATAATCTCTTTTGTCAAACAAAAACTTTTACCATATATGGAAAAAACTCAATTCGACCCTTAGCCTTGCCTAATATGCACCTATGTATTCTATAAGGTCTATTTCCTTGGTTCAATACATTTAAGTATTACTAATGGTTAAACACAATAATCTTACAATTTTCTTAACAGTTTTCCAATGCTCTATTACTGGAATGAACTAACATATTACTTCAATGCATACAACATGAGTAATATATTAGGTCTGGAGTATAATGCAGCATATGTAATGCCAACATATGGAACATTTTCCATATCTTCCCACTTGATAGGAATTTCAGGATAAATACTTTCACTAAGAACCATATTCTTAATCATCAAAATACTTATAGGTTCATAATTTTGCATATAGAATCTTTCTCAAACTCTTTTTGTGCAAGATTTCAGAGACAACGATACTAATTATCTTATCCATCCATTTAGATCTTGATCCTAAGACCTATGCAGACTTTTCCCACGACTTACATCACGAAGTTACTCAATACACAATCTTTCACTAGTATGGTATATACACAATGGTTCTCATTTACCATAAGCCTAATGTTTTTACTTTACATTTGGAGTCCACTTATTCTCAAAATTTTTATGTCCTTCAAGCATGTTAACTTAATTCTTCTTCCATCACATCCAACTATTCATCTCCCTTTAAACACTTAATTTTCAGGGTTTGAACAATTTCCCATATTACTTAAGCTTTGAATCTTCATAAATATTTCTCATATGTTTATCATACCTCGGAATTAATCCTTTTAAGCTCATTTTTGTACTCCCACTCAAAGCAAAAAAATATTATAATGATCTAAGTTCACACTTGAGTTAAAAATTTTTACTCCCACTTGGATCAATAAGATTGGCTCCCACTTGGACTAATAACAATTTGGGTTCTCGGCTCCCCCATGGAACAAGATCCCTTATTAATGTGATCATTATGAATTTAAATTACTTCCACTTGAAGATATATCCAAAACATTAAGTTCAAGAGTCGTAGTAAAAAGGACATGTTTTTGCATAATACACCTAATCTATAAAACTTATTTCTAAGAAATTAATATTTCGTGATTCAAATTTTACAGATCTATCTGCATTTTCCCCCACAAAAACAAATCCTTTTGATATGTTTGAGTATCTTAAAAGACACTCCATCTACCTCTTGGACCCAATTTTCCAAATTTCTTTAAGGTAGTGTGGGAATTAGTGATACAACCCTAATGTCATTACCAGAATAAATTTGTTGTACTTCCAGTCCATGTCACATATGGGTTGGAAAAGGCAGACTTTGAAGGTATTTGGTTCGTACATATACCTAACCATTGGAAGAAGAATCAACTTTCTCCTTTCATGAATTCTATAGTTATATAGAGTTTAGGGATGAACAACGAATGTTTAATCCCTTCATCACATAAAACTATAAGCTTAACTGAAAAGTACTTTTTATACTCCAATTCCAATGCTTTACAGCAAAATCCAATTGATTTACTACTAGATTCATAAATCTTTTTATAGCTAAAAGCTTCAGATTTATGGGTAATCAAGTAGATGATGTCATAACAAGTATGGACATTATTTAATGTGATGAAAATTTAGGTTTATGACTTACCTTCACGTCTATTTAATCGCAAATATCAGAATGAATAAGTTGCAATTGATTTTAGTTCTAGTTCATTTTAAAATAGAGTAAAAGTTTGATTTCCTTTAAATGGAACTCATCACATGGTGATAATTAAAACATTATAAATTATCAATCACATTAAGCCTAGATGATGTATTCTTCATAGCTTATGTGACACAATTGTCTATACGATATACTAACATTTTCATCTTAAAGAAGAGTTAGTCTGTGGAAAACAAACATTATCCACTTGATAATTTGAAATGCACTTTCATTACAATAAAACCATTTATTTAAGAACTAGACTTACAAATCTATAGTTCAGGATTGAAGAAACTTAATCATCAGAAAAATTCAAAGATAAACCTATCTTTCATTAAACTATATCACAAATTTAAATTTTGACAAATAATATGAGAATACAACACATCAAGTAGCTATTGGATTTGCGCTCATTGCAAATATAGTCTACATGTATCAATCTATAAAACTTTAACTCATTTTAATGTCGATATAAATTTCAATATATCTCATATAGGTTGTCAAAAGTACAGTAAGATATTGTGGTCCATGCTCATGTCCCTTGTTGCACTTGAATCAATAATCCACAAAGATAAAAATTGCATCAACAACATTGAGAATAGTACAATATAATTTGCTTTAGAACATATTACGTGTACCATGTTAGACTTAGTGCTCTGTTGCATAATGCCTCTATAGTGGCAATTTAGCATATCACCTTTGTGATTTTACTATTTATTATCTTTGCTCCTATTAAATTTATGTTCGAATGGTTCAGACCTATTTACATCAGTCTTCTTCTCTTTTAGATATTCTAATGTAAGTTAGCATCTGTTATCTTAAGAACTATCCCCATAAGACTTTTCTTACGCCAAATGCATTTAGGAAGAATCTTGGATATCAAAAGAACAATTTCTACAATTTCTAAGAGACTTGTACTAACTACATTAAATGAACTAATTCTATGTGAATGAGTTAAGTGCATCACATATGTTGTGCAGAACTGATCACTCGTTAGAACTTCTTTTAATTTAGTGATCAAACTCGGACATATCTCTCTTACATGAATTGCAACCATTAAATCACTTATAGCACTAAGGAAAATGATACATGTCATTGATCTCTTCCTCCCCCATGAAAGAAACAGATTATTGTCATTCCTGAGTTGGTTTGTTCCAAAGAGAACTCATACACAACATTGTTCAAAGTATAAGAGAACTCTTAATTCCTTCAGTATAAACTCAAACTTCAACCTCCAGATAACCTAATAACTACCGTTAAGAATCTAAATCTGCTACAAATAAATTCATGGCACAAACCATTACTGATTATCTTTAAATGGTAACAGTGAGACTAAACACATATACTAGGATTTAAGTCAATTATTATGAGCAATTGTGTGTTAATTACTATTGACTTGAATACAAACTTTCCAAGAAAATGTAAGCATCAACCCCAGTATCGAAAAAGATATAAATACCCCATCATCTACCAGGTGAAAGCACTTGCATTTATATCAATTCGATTCATCATATAACAGTAATTATATGTGTTTATTGTTTGGTATAGTTCCTTTAACTATAAGTTACATCATTATATGCACTTTGGACCTGTTGTCTTTAATTAGTTCACTTAACTAACTGCATTTAATGATAAATATTGGATAACTCTATTATGCATAATTATTGAAACTAATTTGGGATTCAATAGGGCATATTAGTCCTAAAAGTTTTATTAAGGATTTAGGTATTTTATGTATTTTATAAGTCTTTAAACAACTATAAAGTATAAAATAAATAACAATATATAAATCAAATAAATCACTTAGATTGAAGCATAATAAAAAACAATCTCAAAACTATTCAATAACGAAACATGCATAAAACTTTTTATTAAAAAAATATAAACAAACACATTAGTGATGCTAAATAAATGACAATGACTTATATTATCAACCACCGCATAATATACGTAACGTGTGTAACTATTTTACATCTTATCGGAATTAAATTATACACTAAGTATTACAATCCAAAAATAACAACAACATCTACTATGATGTTCATAGTGATCACCATAGGTCAACTCATTAGATCTAGAGTTCTTTCCTTTGTTCGAACTTGGTGATAACAAATCAAATTATTTTAAAAGAGCCCGAATGTTCAATTATTAAATAATTTGATCATTCAAACAATTTGAAAATTGTATTTGTAAAACCAAGTAATAAAACCAATATACACAAAAAAATTGTATTTCTCTATGCAATACAATAAAATAATACACTGCGTAATATAAAGTATAAAATAAATAACAATATATAAATCAAATAAATCACTTAGATTGAAGCATAATAAAAAACAATATCAAAACTATTTAATAACAAAACATGCATAAAACTTTTTATTAAAAAAATATAAACAAGCACATTAATGATGCTAAATAAATGACAATGATTTATATTATCAACTGCTGCATAATATACTTAATGTGTGTAACTATTTTACATCTTATTGGAATTAAATTATACACTAAGTATTACAATCCAAAAATAACAACAACATCTACTATGATGTTAATAATGATCACCATAGGTCAACTCATTAGATCTAGAGTTCTTTCCTTTGTTCGAACTTGGTGATAACAAATCAAATTAGTTTAAAAGAGCCCGAATGTTCAATTATTACATAATTTGATCATTCAAACAATTTGAAAATTGTATTTGTAAAACCAAGTAATAAAATCAATACACTAAAAAATTGCATTTCTCTATGCAATACAATAAAATAATACACTGTGTATTATATCTAAATTAACAAGTATACTTTTGAGAATCGATTTCCTCAAGTTCCTCTTAGCTCTTTTCCACTAAATAGATGTTTAGGATTATATGAGATTTCCATCATTATTGACCATCTACAACATATGTCAAAAGGTCAATGTTAATTATTACATAAATAATTAACTTAAATATAATACTAAAATATATTTTATATAATTTATAACACATATAAATTAATGCTAAATTATCACATAAATAATTAACAATTAATAACCATGACTTCTGCACCAACAAAGATCGATAACGATTGATTTACGATATTTCCGTCGTGAGACGAAAACCCGGGAGAAAGAGAATTGATTGGATAATGAATTATGAATTTCTAATCAATTGTGAAACGTGCTGAAAAAATTATATATATATATATATATATATATGAAGTTGACTCCAAGTGTTCCTCTATAACGTGGTATGAAGGTTACTGCAAGAAAAAACCCGTTGCTATGAGGGACTAGCCGTGTGACCGGCGTAGCCTCTCCAATGCTTAAGTTAGATCGGATTTACGAGAGGAGGCATGGAGTTTTTTGTGATTTTAGAATATGTACAGTTGGGAGGTGACCTAAATGGTCCTTTTTATAGTCTTTGAGAGCCTAGCTTGATTCAAAGTGTGAATTAGCCAGAATCCTAACTTGAGTGAATTTTTATCCTACTGATAGGATAAAGCTTATCTTTAATAAGAGTTTCAGTTATGAGTACTCTCTTGCAGACTTAGAGTCCATCTTGGATTCTTTGTTCTTAAGGCATCGGGGATGGTCTAGGAGATAAGCTGACTCAGCTTGACATCTGCCTGGTCCCTTCCCTTTAATGATATGAAGACTTGGTCTCTTCCATTCTCCGAGCGGATGGGATTCACCTCGAGCGATAGGATCATCTAGCCTTGTGATGACTCTCACATTTGGGGTGGACGGAATCCGCCTAGAGCGGTAGGAACATATGTAACCTTATTGAAGTGTTTTTCCTTGTTCGAGGTGGATATGATTCGCCCAGATGATTTCGAGTGACCAGTACATGCTTGGCGATATTTGACTATGTTATCAGAAGTTGCCCCACAAGTGCGAGAGCTTCTTTAGGAGCTTAATTTTTAATCTGCCTGGGCCAGGTGGAATTATCATCATGTGTTTATGAGAAGTGTCTAGGGCACGCTTTAGGCTTCAAATTGAAAAGTTCATGACTTTTCAAATTTCAAATGTGGGGTTGGCAGCAAGCCACGTGTCCCACAAGGGGAGAATTTCTCTTCAATTGTCATTTTCTTCGCTATATAAAGGTTTCACTTTTCTTTTTCCACCATTTCTGCAATTTTTCTATCCTTCTTCTTCATTGACGATCTTATTGAGTTCTGCTTTGTGCATTTATCTCCGGCTTCGATCTTATTTACAAGTAAGTCCTTAATGCCTTTTCCCCTCATTTGTTTAGTGTTCATTGTAATGGTTTTCTGCAAATTCAGTGTGATACTTACTCTTCTTTTCCGTGTTGCTTTGATTCTAAAATAAATGCATATTGCCTTCTTGCTTGATATATAGGTGTTGTTGTTCCCCCAAGATTTTGAATTGTGATTGTTATTATAGCGTTGATACGCATTTCCAGGCATGTGTTTATGTTTTTATCCAAATTGGTCACATGCATTCTCAGAACTGTTCACATAGTTTTTTCCATAATTCTTCAACTTATGTTGTTTAATCCTAGAAATCAATTTGTTAAATTTGAATGATGTGTGTGTTCCATCTTCATATTAGATCCAAAATACCCACATAAGTAATGGAAATATTGTTTGTGCCGCCTCGAACTAACTTTAGATACTTTAGGATATTTTCTAACTGGTTAAGATTTTAATAGGTGATAATGATCTCCTCCACCACTAACAGTAGCCAATTTAGTAAAAAGTTTAGCCGAGATGAATTCGAAGTACTTCAAACCTTTGGATGTAGATTATACTGATTATGTCCTAACCTCTAGGGCACCCCCTCCGATTGAAGCCATGTTCGAGTCGGATGGAGATCGAGAATCTTGTAGTAAGTCCGCCTCATGCTCTTAGTCTTCTTCTATCATGGAATGGGCTAAGATAGATGAGAAAATGGGTTGAATCCCTATGGTGTCGCCTCAAACAACAACTGGGGTTTCATCTCGCATAAATAGGATGAAGGGGGCCTCCACTCGCCCCATGAGGCAGCATGTGGCCACTCGTCCTGAAACCCTGGCTAAAGGTAAAGGGAAGGCTAGGGAGATAGTGAATAGGAAGCTCCGGGTCAAGTTGCTCAAGTCAATCCAAGACCGAGTTAATTTGGAATTTGAGATGGAAGTTTTCCCCTGGCTTAAGGAATGTGAGATATTTCTTCCCTCCAAAACTCAGCGAATTACTCATCCGCCTCAAGGATATTTTTGGATCTATATAGATCAAGTTTGATCAGGTTTCATTTATCCGCTTCCCGAGGGCCTTAGTGACTTTTTGAGAGAATTCCATCTTTGTTCAGCTCAACGTCATCCTAATGCCTGGATTGATTTAGTGGGGCATTACCTTATTTGCACGGGGTTGGAGATGTAGTTCGATGTTGAGTTCTTCAGGCAGGTTGCTTCATTGAGGAAGATTGCAAGCGAGGATCTATACAATTTCGCACATCGAGGCGGTTTTTACAAGTTTATAAATAAAGTTGATTTAGTGAAGCATTTCAAGCATTACTTTATCTTCTTCAGGCAGGAAGATCGCCATCCTTGGTTTCCCACCGAGTGGAACCTTTCTCTTGATATGGCTTACAATTTCATTGGCTCGGATAGTATAGTAGACGCTTTCAGGGCACTTAGAAGGGAGTGTGGCCATGTCAAAATGTAAGTTGGGCTATGTGGTGGGCTCTAAGTGCAAGCGTAAAACTGACACTAGCAGTCGCACAACTAAGGCAGTGTACCTATCGTTGACAAGTTATAGTTCTGGTTTTATCCAGGTTATCGATCCTCAGGAAAATGTAACAAACTACCAAGCTACTCGGGATTGGTCTATGTTTGAGCGGATAGATAAAGGTTTCGGAAA
>CATIWQ010019034.1:0-14979 GCA_949673415.1 Euphorbia schlechtendalii | reverse complement strand
CGAGGGTGGCCAAAGCCCCTCGCGGGAGTTCCCCGCGAGGGGTGACTAGCACCCTCGCGGGGAGCCCCGCGAGGGCTGCCAATGGCCCTCGCGGGTGTCCCCCGCGAGGGGTGGTTAACACCCTCGCGGGAGTCCCCCGCGAGGGGTGGTTAACACCCTCGCGGGAGTCCCCCGCGAGGGTGGCCAAAGCCCCTCGCGGGAGTTCCTCGCGAGGGGTGACTAGCACCCTCGCGGGGCTCCCCGCGAGGGTGGCCAAAGGCCCTCGCGGGAGTCTCCCGCGAGGGCTGCCTCGCGCAGCTTTGCGCGAGGCTATCTCGCGCGGGCTGCCTTGTGCAGCCTCGCGCGAGACTCTCATGTCTTTTTTTTTATTTAAATAATGTAAATCGTCCGAGGAGGATTCCCATATGAAGATCGTCGGATGGTCGAAAATTGTGTGATTCGAGGATAAATTTCCCGAAAAGCCGTCATCATTGAACGCGCGAGCTGGTACAAAATCCCGTGCTCACACTCGGGATCAGTAATCACCAAGTGCATCCAAAATAGTCCAGTGGGAGGTGCAGGATTAATGCGCCTATCAGACACTAGCTTAGTCCGCCAGAACTGAATACACTCACCCAGGTTCCACTCGCAGGTCCTGGGCCCCTCAAGGATAAAGTGATTGCGGTCCACATCTCATCGAATCTCCTTTACCATATGATAGCTCGGAAGACCCCACCACGGGTTACGCTGCACCTGAAAAGAAAGAACAATAAAGTCGATATATCCATAGAAACGAGGTCCATCACCTGCTCAATAGTCAACCCGCAAAGATACTGATAGTAGCTAGTAGAATCCAAAATATCCCCCTCGAAAGATGAACAAATCCGGGCCATACACGGAGTATCCTCCGGAGCATCAAAAAACTGCAAGGTGGGAAGGAACTGATAAAAGAAGGCCCACGCCTACAAAAATAAAGGGGTCAAGTAAGATTAATGAATCAAAAAATCGACATACGCAATTCACAACGTAAGCAAGCAAAGCCTGAAGAACTGGGACAGCAACGTAGAGCCCGTAAGCGACCCCAAACAGCCAAGTCAAGGGCAAAATAAGTCTATGCCAGGATCGCTCGTGGCCAGTTAAGGCCACTAACTCCATCCAAGTCTGCTAGCAACTCAATCAACCCATAGTTGATCTCGCTGTTCGAGACCGGGAAAAATGTGTCACTCAACAAGGTGGCAAAAAATGACCGGACGTACAGAGGAACCTCAGCCTCGGAAATGGATTGTCGACCCATCCAGTAGTCAAACAACGCGCTATAACTCAACGCCCGACCTCTGGGGCCAGCACCGAGTATGTCTCTGATGCAATTACAAGCGGTGGGAGCCTTGAAAAACCGCTCCAAAAAGGTGTTAAACTAGATCACAGTACCAGTCCATGATAGACTGGTGATCGCCATGATATCGGAAGGAGTGATGGTAACCTCCTCGATCGGAAAATGGAAAGTGTGCGAAATGTTGCACCACCTCTGAGTAAGTGTAACCAATGTCGCATATGGCAACAAGGTAGGCCATAAAGATCACGCCAAAGGACCAAAACCGGTGGCCTTGATGGCCTGAACAAGCTCAAGGTGAGAAGAGGCGTGATGATACCATGCCTGGATAGTGGAATACCCACCCGTGGGATGAAGTGTGGGGGACTGCAAATGAAATAAAATAATAAGCATTTTGTAATTCAACGCAAAAACAACGAGAAAAACACCAAGCTTTTTTCTTTAAATTTTGGATCCAAAACACGTTTGGGTCTCGAACTTTATTTTCAAATCTTTTTAAAAAAAAAAGAAATCCTCAGATATTCTTGGGTCTAAAAGAATTTAGAATCTAAGTCTGATTATCTTTTAGAAAAATATTTCATTAAAAAAATAATTAAAAAATAAATAAATAAATAAAAAGAAAATTACGTAGGTGAGCAACCGGGGCCCCGAGAGGTGCCGCTGGAAAAATCTGGCGAGCCTTCGGGGCTGAGCCAGGCATCTCTGGCAAGGCCTCCAAAAGGCCCTCGCCAGAGAGTCTGGCGAGGGCCCTTAGGGACCCTCGCCAGAGAGTCTGGTGAGGGCCCTTAAGACCCTTGCCTGAGAGTTTGGCGAGGGTCAGGCCCTCGCCCTTTTCTTGTCTCCGCTGGAAAATTTTTTTTCAGGGGGTCTATATTTGCTTTTTTAATTTTTCTAAGTTAAAATTCTGCTACATAGTTCAAGGATCAGTTCTAATCTAGTTCCTAAACAAGATAAAATCACATTAAAATAGTAAATAAAAATGTTTTCAGCAAATACCTCGATCCGGGAAAGGTGAGGCTGAGCCGGAAAATCAGGATCCAACGTATCTATTGGGGAAATGTGTTTAGAGAGAGAGAGGAATAATATGAAAAGTGAAAGAATAAAGAAGGTGGAGCCATATTTATAAAGTAAATAAGTGGGCCCCACCTATCTATTTATTTTATTACTTTACAATGGAAGCCTCCCAACACTACGGAACGATACACGGGATACCCCCAATATTCCTCAAACTCATTTAATTTATTCCCCAATGTTTTAATTTTTGATTGAAGGGACACAAATTTTTTCTCCCTATAAACTCAATCAAATAATTAAAACATTCATCTTAAAATGTATTAACATTATCTTTTTTCTTATTTATTACAGGAAACAAGTCAACATCCTATTAAGGAAATTCAAAATGTAACCAAAGAAGGAAACGGTTATCTCGACGGTCTAAGAAATAAACAGCCTCATTTATCAACCGAAGAATGAAACGGTTACCGACTACAACAGGGATACCGCAAAAAAGAAGGGTAAACCAGCCCATAAGGGGCACCAAGTATCTAAAGGATTCCGAAGAAAGAAATGGACGATCCTATGAAGATACGGTGCAAGAAAGGAAGGCCTATGTTATCATCAATTAAGAACAAGAAACCATGAACCACACTAGTTAGGTATTCTCTCTATCCCTCCACTCATATCGTATGATAATATTGGTTATACAACCAGCAATTATCACATGAGGGGCAGTTGTGAGCACGGGATTTTGTACCAGCTCACGCGTTCGATGATGATGCCTTTTTTGGGATTTTATCCTTGAATCACACAATTTTCAAGTATCATGATGCATCCAAATGGGAATCCTTCTCGTCTCTAAATTCAAAAGGATGTTTTCAATAAAATTATTTAATTAATTAAAAAATATAAAATACACAAAAAATACGTAAAACATTGCAGAAAATAAGATTTCGGGGACTACATTGCCAAAGGCAGGCGAGGCAAAACCTCGTCAAAAGGCTTCGATGAGGCAAGCCTCGCCAAGCTTTGGGGAGGCCCCTGCCTCTCCAAAGTCACGATGAGGGGCCTCACTGGACTTTTCTTTTCTAGCGAGACCCCTCACTGGAAAAACTTACCTTTTGGATTTTCAGGATTTCTCCTATAAATACTCGGGTCTTTTTCGATAATCCAGAGCCGAGGAAAAATTTACAGATAAAATTATAACTTTAAGAACTGCTTCCAAGAATTAAGACGAACATTTTTGGACTTTTCAACATAATATTTTACCTAAACTAAAGGACGATGAGGATTTTCAACAGCCAATCGGATATCTTCGAAGTGGATTCAATCCGTAAGGGTAAGCCTCTGAGTTCCTAGAACTGCAATTTTCATGCTTTCGGTGTTTTTTTTTCTTCTAATTTCACTTCTGAACCTAGGATTTTTATTTTTTTTATATTTTTATTTTTATACAAGTGCTGTAATTCTTCTTCATCTTTTTTTCTTACTGAAAGGAAATGTATGTTAGAACACCCCAACAAAGGGAATAAAACATATTCCCGGATAACAGCCCTCATCAGTTCACTATGCGAGCAATTTCATTAATTAAAATGAGCAACCAGTGAGTTAATTAAATTAATTGTTTTATTTAAATAACAAACACAATACCATGATTGATTTCATTTTTTTAGGCCACACGGGCCTCGCCAAATTAAAAATCGAACATACGTGATGTGCTAACCTTTGTGGATGCAGGTAGATTAGGATTAGATGTATGTTTAGGATTTTAATTTTCCTTCAGGTATCGCAATTTCAATTTTTTTGGAAAATGTAATTAATAGGTTAGCGGGCGGTTGCATCCCCCGATTTTTGGAAGCCTTGTAATTTTTATTTTTCGCTTTTATTTTCCGCATTTACTTATTGTTTTATGGATGGATTTACTACTTTTTCTATATGTGAATCATGCATGTCAACTCGAAAAACAACTTAAGTGCGAATATGCATAACTAAGAAAATACAGTTTTCTATAGATGTACTATAATGTGATCACATAAGAAATAAGCAACTTATCCCAGACCCGAATCTCTTTGTCTTAGTGGAACATCCCTTGCACGTTAAGTCTCAAAGGATTCTAATTCCTGGAAAGAGCTAATCCAGGTGGCGGCTCCACACTAAGAGATGGCAAATTCAGGTTCTAACCGATCTAAAACATTTTCGCTCTCTTATCAACCTTGTCACCGGGTCCTCGACCCGGTGCACCTTTTTTCAAACCCCCGGTGGACCGCACCTCTCATTTCTCATCTCACCGCTCCATGTCGCCCGCTCACACCTATCTTTTCATTATTCCTTTTAATTATTAATTTGGTAAAACATTTAATAATTCATCTCACTGATTTCACAACTTGTATTTTCAGTATAGATCCATTCTATAGGTTCTTTACATGGTTCGATAAAGACCCAAAAAGTGTGACTTCATAGGATCCCAAAGTATAAAGCCTCTAGGAGTTAACCTAAACTTGGCTTCCTATCTGGGAACCTTTAAGCTCAATGTTCCAGACCATTATGGAACTCGATAGCTCTAGATGATCAAATGGGCTTTCTACCAAAGACGTATGATCCCTCGATACTTGGAATGTCAAATGCATGATACTTGATCCGGTTCTGCAGTAGTAACCAGTACAATACACTCCTTCCATTAGGTTAACTACCATCTAGTTTATTGAACTTGGATTAAGTGTCAGGTCATGTAATAGCCGTAGTTATCCTGGAATTAGACTTGTTCACTAAGAACACCACTCAGCAATTTTATATCTTAATCGATCATAGACCTGCTCCATCAATCATATACTCGGATCAGAGGTTTATGAGTGTGTCGCTTCAACAAGGGGCCCTAAGGTACATCTCCATTCTATTACTATATCAAGAGCGATGGATCCCATCTTGACTATACAGCTTACCAACATGTGATCATCCTATACCCGTAATCAGTCGTGTATCCTTATTGCCAGGGTATGAATAAGTATGACCCAAAGTATAGCAACTCCTACATAAGGTAACCGGTATCTCAGGTTTAAGGATACTAGTACTGCTACTGTAGTGAGACATGACACCAATACATGGATATAGTTATTTCCCAGTATCTGTCTATGGCGGTCTCTAATGTATTACCCAAATACATACATGTGTTAACTCAAGGTACCACCTTCAGCTCGTGAGATCGACTACTTGGAACAAATCCAAGGAGTAAGCCTACACATACTAGTCTGATTGCTCCATTGATGTCCAGTCTTAATGAAACTACGACTAGGGATATTTAGACTATTCATAGTAACATGTATCTGCAGTTCTAACTCCACATAGCTCCCACTTTGACCTTGAAATTTTATGCTATGAATTAGTCATGGACTTTGTTTCATCAATGCGCATATACATATTCAAACATTTATGATACCAACGAGATACAATAAGTAGAAAGCACAGATAAGTAACAAAGATGCCTTTGATTATTATTAATAATTGGAAACTATTTGTACATTATAGATAATAAAGACATATCACCCTTATTGCCTTTAGGGCATACATCATGTCTAATAATATATAGGTTGAATAATGAATCTAAACTTAAACCTCCACCCTGATACTTGACACTAAATTGACATGAATCAATTTCGATGACTGGTTCAAAGTTCTTAGAAAGGAACTTGAGAAAAGCCACATGGATTATGTTCTAGATAATCCTGAACCAGTTAATCTTGATGCTGACGCTTCTATCCAAGAAAAATAAGTATATGTTAAGCACAAGAGAGATGCTTTCATTATATCACTTGTGATGCTCGAAACCATGAGCTTGAAGCTTAAGAAACAACATGAAGGTATGGACTTAAAATCCATGCTCCTTCATCTCAGAAGACTTCATGAGGGCATGAGAGTTGAATGGAATGAAATTCTGAGATTTCTTTATAACTCTAGGAGAAATGAAGGGATCTTGGCCATTGAGCAATTTATAGAATACTTTCAATATTCAAGGAGATTAGCACAGATAGGAATCAAGATAGATTCCAAGCATGACATATAGCTTATGATAGAAACCCTATCTGATAAATATTCACCTTTTGTGAAAGATTATCTTATATCAAGAAAGACCAACAAGACATCTAAGTTTATCAAGAAACTTAGAAGTTCTGAAGAAGGTCTAAAGGTTAGAGGAATGAGTACCTTGGCAAGAAAAGCTTGCATCAAAGAAAAAAGGTTTAAAACCCATCAACAGGAAGGTGAAAAATGTGGTTATTGAAAAGGGGAAACCCAAAGGATTATGTTTCGTGTGCAGAAGACACGGACACTGGAAACGTGATTGCAAAGCTCTGATCTCTGAACAATCGAAGAAGAAGCCAAGTGAGGCATTTACTTTAGTATGTTCATGATAGAGAGTTTCTCTATAGTTCCCTATGATTATACGTGGGGTATTAGATACTGTTTGTGGTAATCATATTAGTACTTCTTTATAGGGATTGCATAACAATAAGAGGCTTGCAAAGAGGGAAATGGACTTAAGAGTAGGAAATGAACCACGGGTTATTGTAACAGATCTAGGGACATTTAACCTTCATTTGCCTAGTGGCCTTGTTTTAGTTTTGAACAATTGATATTATATTCTTGATGTCACTAAGAATATTATTTCTGTTACGAGTTTAGCAATAGAAGGATTTGAAATATTATTTTTTAATAATAAATGTCAAATTCAGAGTGATAATATTCTTTATGCTTGAGGAATATCTGTTGATGGCATATACATTCTAGATACTAAAACTGAAATTCTAAATATGAACATTGTTAAGAAATTAAGATTAAATAATGAGAAATCCCCATACTTATGGTATTGTCGTCTAGGCCACATAAATGAGATTTGCTTAACTAAGTTACACAAATGTGTAGACTTAGGCCCAATGGAAAGGGTTTCCTATGGTGCGTGCGAACCTTGTTTAAACGGAAGATTACTAAGAAACCTTTCATAGGAAAAGATCAGCGTACCACTAGCACTTTGGAAATAATACTTTTCGATATATGTGGTCCAATGAGTATTAAGACACATGAGGGTTTCGTCTACTTCATAACCTTTATCAACAATTACTTATGATATGGTTATTTGTACCTTATGAGGCACAAGTCTGAAACTTTTGATAGATTCAAAGAATTCAAAATTGAAGTAGAGAAATGGCTTGCGAAAAGGATAAAGACCCTTCCATCTGATCGAGGTGGTGAATACTTAAGCTAGGAGTTTTAGGATTATTTAAGGGATAATGGTATTTTTTTCCCAATGGACACCTTCTTATACACCCCAACACAATGGAGTGTTAGATAGGAACCCTACTCAATATTGTTCGATCCATGATGAGCTAAGAAGAACTTAGCAAATCCTTTTGGGGATATGCACTTGAGAGCGTAGTTTATATTCTAAATAGAGTGCCCTCTAAATCAGTTGTTCAAACTCCATATGAGTTATGGTATGGTAAGAAACCCGCTCTTTCTCACCTGAGAGTTTAGGGATGTCCTACTTATGTAAAGATGACAAGTTAAGATAAGCTAGGTGCAAGTCTGATAGATGTCTATTTGTAAGTTACCCTAAGGAGATGATAGCGTATACCTTTTATGATCCCAAGGAACGAAAA
The DNA here is from genome assembly GCA_949673415.1 of Euphorbia schlechtendalii. NCBI lineage: Eukaryota > Viridiplantae > Streptophyta > Magnoliopsida > Malpighiales > Euphorbiaceae > Euphorbia > Euphorbia schlechtendalii. The sequence continues at coordinate 7,029 of CATIWQ010019034.1, read as the reverse complement.
GACCTTATTTCCAGAAATGCTAAATTCCTCGAGAAGGAGCATATACTTGTGAAAGCTAGTGGGAGCCATCTTTAGTTAGGCACTCAAGAAGATAAAACGGATAGTCAACTAATTATACCTACACCTGTTACACAAGATAGTGTAAGCATGGAATAGCCTATTGTAACACCGACATTGCGTAGGTCAGGCTGGGCTCCAATCACTCCTAAGAGATATGAGTTTCTCATCACTGATGATAAACATCTCTTCCTAATGGAAGATGATGAGCCTATGACTTACAAGGAGGAAATAGAAGGCTCAGAATTCGATAAATGGCATTTAGCCATGAGAGCGGAGATGGACTCCATGTACGAAAATCAAGTCTAGAGCTTAATTGATGTTCCAAGTGGGATTAAGCCTATAGGATACAAGTGGATTTTCAAACAAAAAACTGACATGGACGGTAACATAGATACCTATAAAGCAAGGCTGGTTGTAAAAGGGCATAGTAAAAAAGAAGGCATTAACTATGATGAGACCTTTTCACCAGTGGCTATGCTAAATTCTATCAGGATACTCCTTGCCATTGCTGCTCATTATGATTATGAGATTTGGCATATGGATGTGAAGACATCATTCCTTAATGGGAATCTGGACAGGGATGTGTATATGGCACAACCTGAGGGTTTTACATCGAAGGATGGCTCTAAGGTATGCAAGTTGCAGAAGTCCATTTATGGACTTAAGCAAGCATTGAGGAGTTGGAATATTAGGTTTGACAAGACAATCCGAGAAATCAATTTTGTGTCAAACACTAATGAGCCCTATGTATATAAGAAGGCTAGTGGGAGTTCAATCATTTTCCTTGTATTATATGTTGATGACATATTATTAATAGGAAATGATATTCCTTTTTTTCAAACAATTAAGTCATGGTTATCAAAGAAGTTCTCCTTGAAAGATATTGGAGAAGCAGCTTTTATACTTGGTATTAAGTATTAACAAGATAGATCCAAAAGGCTACTAGGTCTTTCAAAAAGTACATACATAGACAAGGATTTGACTAAATTTAACCTTGAGCAATCAAGAAAGGGTTATCTCCCAATGTCTCAAGGGATTAACCTTTCTAAATCTGAGTGTCCAAGAATATAAGAGGAGAGATTGCCCATGAATGGAATACCCTATGCCTCAACGATGGGGTCCATTATGTATGCTATGGTATGCACTAGGCCTGACGTCTCACATGCGTTGAGCATCAAGAGCAGATTTCAATCTGACCCAGGTGAGAAGCACTTGATGGCCATTAAAACTATCCTCAAGTACTTATGTAGGACTAAGGATATGTTTTTAGTATATGGAGAAGGTGATCTCACTTTGAAGGGAAACACCGATGCAAGTTTTCAGTTTGACAAGGATGATTATACATCCTAGTCAGTTATATGTTTATGTTAAACGGAGGGGCAGTTGTTTGGAAGAGTTTCAAACAGGATAGTACTGCTCACAACCATGAAATTTGAGTACATAGCTACTTCAGAAGTGGCTAACCAAGCTGTCTAGCTTAAGGAATTTATTGGTGATCTTGGTGTGGTATCCAGTATTGTAAATCCAATAGCGGTCTATTGCAATAATAATGGGGTTATTGCTTAGGCAAAGGAACCACGGTCTAGTAAAAAAAATGGACATGTGCTTAGAAAATAGCATTTCATTCAGGAAATAGTAGCCAAGAAAGACTTAGAATACATCCCAACGAATCAAAATCTAGCGGATGGGCCAAGTGAACCATTGACTCAGGTTAAACATGACCAGCATGTTAACGAGTATGGTATGAGGCACATGGGCAATTGGCTCTAGTGCAAGTGGGAGATTGTTAGACATGATGTATGCCCTAGAGGTAATTAGGGTGATACATCTTTATTAGTTATAATGTACAGGCAGTTTTGAATTAATAATAATAATAATAAAGGCATCTTTGTTGCTTATCCGTGTTTTCTATTTATTAATGTATCTCCCTAGTATCATATATGTATAATATTTAATATGTATATGCGCATTTATGAGACAAAGTTCATGACTACTTCATAGCGTAAAAGTGAGTGGACATAATGTGAGCTATGTGGTGTGAGAACTGCACATACGTGTTACTATGAATAGTCTAAATATCCCTAGTCATAGTTTCATTGAGATTGGACATCAATGGAACAGATAAACTAGCATGTATAGCTTACTCCTTGGATTAGATACAAGCAGCCAATCTCACGAGCTGAAGGTGGTACCTTAAGTTAACATGAATGTATTTGGGTAATACATTATAAACTGCTATAAGACAAACTCAAAAATTACTATATCCCTGTGTTTGTGTCATCTCTTATTGTAGTAGTAGTACAAGTATCCTCAGAACTGAGATATCGGTTACCTTATGTAGGAGTTGTTATACTTTGGGTCATACTTATTCATACCTTGGCAATTAGGATGACATAGATGATTACTGGTATAGCGATGATCACATGTTGGTAAACTGTGTAGTCAAGATGGGATCCATCACTCCTGATATAGTGATATAATGGGAGATTTACCTCAAGGCCCCTTGTTGAAGTGACATACTGATAAACCTCTGATCAGAGTATAAGTTTGATAGAACAAGTTCCTAGTCAATCTTGATACATAATAGCTAAGTGGTGTTCTTAGTGAACTAGTATAATTCCAAGATAGCTACGGATATTACATGAGCTAACACTTAATCTAAGCTCAATAAATTAGATGGTACTTAACCTGATGGAAGGAGTGTATTGTATTGGTTACTACTACAGAACTGGATTAAGTCACAAGCACATGATGTTCTAAGTATCGGGAGATCATACGTCTTTGCTAGAAAGCCCATTTGATCGTCTAGAGCTATCAGGTTCCATATCGATCTGAAACATTGAGCCTAAAGGTTCCCGGATGGAAAGCCAATTTTAGGTTAACCTCTAGCGGCTCTATACTTTGGGATCCTATGAGGTCACACACTTTGGGTCTTTATAGGACTAAGTAAAAAACCTATAGACTGGTTCCATTCCCAAAATATACGTTATTGAATCCGTTAGAAGAATTATTAATTAGTTGAACTGAATTAATAATTAAAAGGAATAAAGAAGAAATAGGGAAAATTACATAGGGCAAGCAAGGGAATTTTTCCCATTTCTAGTAGGCCGCAAACGAACATGAGTTGTTCAAAGTGGAGCCTACGCGGCTACCCCTTGAGCTAAAAAGCTTGTGGGCCGCTAGCACGTGGGGCAAGCCTCCACGCTAGCAAGCTGTAAGCACATAAGTGATGCCCATGGAAGCACTTTCACGGGTTTGTAAAGCAAGTACCTAGCGCTGGCTTAGCTTGGGCTTGTAACATAATAAGGGAAGCCCTCTAGGGCTTCCCTTGTGTAACCGCTCAAGTCAGCCCGTGGGTCACCCTGACCCACGCGGATGACTCGATAAACATGGGATGGGATATTATACCATTCCATGAAGTTATTGTTGAGGAGTTTAGCACTCCTCTTTTTCCCTATAAATAGGCCTTGAGCCCCTCTCTTTATTAACAAGATAACACACACCTTAAAATAGCTTTAAGCTAAGATTTTCTCTCTAGATTTGACTTTCTATTCTTCCTTTGTAGTGCAAGATCCTCCATGAGTTTCTCTAAGCAATCGAAGAATTCTTATTGAAGGCTCTTTCTCAAGTGAGCCTTCGGGATTAATTTCAGGTTGGTTTTTGAGTGGTCTAGCAAATACTGTTTACTGACAGATTCCTCGTTCTAGAGGTTTTGGTCGGTGAAGATCCTTGTGGATCAATCGTAGAGGCTCTCCTAGTTTGGAAGCTCATGTTAACAAAGTACTACCAAATTACTCAAAGGGAACACTACTTCCAAAAGAGAGAAAGCATGCATCAACAAGTAATGCTTCAATCGTTAGATGCTAGGTTTCTTTAATAAGCTTTATAAACCTAAAGGCATCTATGGAGTGTTTTAAAGTAGATTATATCAATCATGGCGTGCTTAGGAGATCTTTAGGTTAATTTAAGTTTTAAAATTTCGCCTTGTAATAATTGCATGTTCAATTATTATCTTGATTAACAAGCAAAACCCCCAACTTATTATTTTTTGGCCAGTTTGGAGAGAATGTTCATATTTATATGACCCAACCTTCTGTGCCACAGCCACGAATTATCCTCCTAAGATACAAGATACACATTAATGGAGCCAGTAGATAAATCAATCATATAAATATTATTGATTCTAGGAGCAAAGAGAATAGTAAAATCAGTCTTACAATCAATAACTGAGAAACTTGCTGAGTCGAATGTAACCTTTCTACCTTTGTCACAAAACTGGGCTACACTAAGAAAGTTGAACTTGAGTCCTTTAACCAGAAAATCCTCTTCGATTGAAGGAGAGACACAAACAATGCCACAATCCACAATCTTGCCTTTTTTTGTTATCTCCAAAGCTGATAATTCCATTTCTTTTACGCTCTAATAAGATGAACTGACTTTCATCTCTCTTTATATGCCTTGAGCATCCACTATCCAAATACCACATTCTAGAGTCACCAACGGATCTAAGGCTTACTTGCAAAATAATCATGTTTTCTTAGGTACCCATGCTCTTGAGTTGGGTCCTCCCTTGTTAGTAATGCTTAGGTTATTCCAATCATACTCGTCATAATAACCAATTTTATGTATATAGAGTACTGTAGAATGTCCAGATTTTCCACAAAAATAGCACACTATTTTTGCTTTGGGATGCCTTGCTTTTTTCTCTGTAGAGGAATTCTTCCTCTTAGAATTACGAGTTTGGTTATTCAGAGTTTGACTATTGGCAGGAGGAGGAACCCATTCTTTCTTTAAAGTTTTTATCTCAGTAGTTAACTCATCTAATCGCTTAGTGAGTTTGCTGGCATTATATTCCTGATACTCAGCATTTTCTTGAAGAAAGCGGATATCAAGAGATAAGGAAGTGATAGTGTTTTTTTTATCTTCACTTCTCCTCACTAGCTCCTTTATGTTCTTCCTTGACTTATTAGTTAGTTTCATAACATTAAAGAGTACCTGGGCGAATTATTCAATAGACAATGGAATTTCAGAATGTAACTCAGCTTGAGGAGATTTTCCTTTACTACACTCATCTTCAGAGTCAGTAGCTGTTTGACTTTTATTTGAAGTAAATGATGAGCCTTTGCCTCTATCATTCTCAATGGCCATCAAACAGAGGTTGGAAGAATCAGTTACTTCTTCATCAGATGATGAAGATTCTTCTAAATCGCTCCAAGTGGTAGCAAGGGCCTCATTCTTCTTTGTGAACCTATTATTATATCTATCCTTCTTGATCTTTGGACAGCTCGACTGGATATGTCCTTTTTCTCCACATCCAAAGCATTTGATATCTTTGTTGTGTTCCTTCTTGAGACATTCCTCAGCTCCTTTCCGGTGTTGAGTTAACTTGATTTTAGCGAGAAACTTCTTCTTGTTGAACTTACTGTCCTTCTTCATGAAGAGTTTGAAACACCTAGTCAGAAGGGACATTTTCTCATCAAAATTATAGCTTGTTGATTCATCAAAAGAATCATCTTTTAGGACAATGGCTTTACCCTCTCTTTCCTTGCCTTTACTCCTTTTCGAGTCATCGGTGTATTTCCTTAGGCTCATCTCCTAAGTTAGTAAGGTGCCTATCAACTCATCATAGATGTAGGTCTTAAGATCATGAGCCTCCTTGATCACGCTCTTCTTGGTATCCTACTCTAAGGTAAAAGTGCGAAGAATCTTCTTCATTAGCTCCTCATCAGTGAACTCCTTGCCAAGCCTCTTCAAGTCATTAACAATATTAATGAACATGGTATTCATCGCTTGAATACCCTCACCGATGTCCATCTGGAACATCTCATACTCTCTCAGCATGAGATTGATCTTAGACTCCTTAACGTTATTAGTCCCCTCATAGATAATCTCCAGCTTCTTCTAAATTTCTTATGCTGTCTCATAGCCCAAGACCTTGTTAAATTCAGTAAGATCTAACGCACCGTGTAAGTAATTGATAACGTGAAATTCCAACATGTTTTAGTGTCCATTGTTCTGTGTTTTGGAATGGTTTACTGCTGATTTGTGCTTAAATTTTAAGTCTTCAGGTATGAAGCAATTCTGACTTGAAATGTCATGGAAATGGAGTTAACCTGGAGTCAAGGCTAAAGCTGGAACTGAAGAAGCAGTAATCTATTGGAGAGGCAGTAGCTGCATGGAGTTAACCTAGAGTCAAGGGTAAGAGACCGTGGACAGAACCAATTTTGGAAGTTAATGATAAACAAAAGACTTTTTGTTTGATTAGGAACCTTTGTTATTTTATTTTATTCCTATTTTATCTCTTTATCTATTTAGGACTTTGAAACTCGTAATTTTTAGTGATTGATTCTAATTAGGGAGTTTGTTTTAGAATTGAATTTTAGCTATATAGGGAAGGAGAGAAGCAGTAGGCAGACACATTCCTTCAGTTAGGTTTTAATTAAGAATTCTTATTTTTCCTTGGCAATTTGTGAATTGATTTTTGAATGGAAATTACAGTAGCCTTTGTTTCATACGTCATGAGAAGCTAATCATCTTTTCTTTCGATTAAGGGTTTATCTTGAGGCGAGTTATCAATCGTGAGGCCTTATTCTCATTCCGTTCTTAATTTTCAATTTTCAATCAATACCGGTAATATTTCTCCACTGTTATCTTTTGATTTCTTCAATTCAACCAATTGGTGTTTTCAAAAGATTAATATACTGTCATTCTTAATTTGTTTATGCTATCATAACAAGTTAGAAACTTTGTGACAAATGATTTCTACTCAAGTTTTCATGGTTTTGATTGGATTAATTCAACTTTTTCATGCTATCATAATTTGTTGAATTAGAATTGGTTCTTGTTGCTTAAAGCCTTTCAGAATCAAACATTGTCAGATATTCCTACAAGTGCGTTCTGAAATTGAGGATTTCGAATTAGCTAACTAATTTGGTTTCTGCCCTTTTGAAGATTTTAATCATGCTACTT
>CATIWQ010018983.1:0-29522 GCA_949673415.1 Euphorbia schlechtendalii | reverse complement strand
GAAAAGGGTGGCTCAGGCAAAATTTAGGACATCGAGAGAACCACATTGGTTAGAAAACCTGAGAGGGCTAATCAATGGCAAGAGTCAAATCATTTGAAATATTTATACCCTTGTTAAGTTCATCAATGAATTGTCATTTTTTGCTGAATCTCTATGCATATGCTTATTTTGATTGCTTGCATGCCAATGGTAGAATAGCGTAAGTAAACATCCAAAAAATGAAAAAGTAAAAATAACAAAAAAAAGTCTGCTAGATTGAAAACCTGAAAGGGCGGTCCAGGCAAAAATTAAGACATGGTTCGATAGATTGAAAACCCGCAAGGGCAATCTATGCAAAACTTAGGACCAAAGAAATATCAAATTCATCATCTCTTCCTCGGAACGGTACATGACATCATTTACCTCCAACACTTCATGCAAATAGCTTTCAAGCGATCATCACCACCACAATGCGGGGTCAATGACTCATCTTAATCTTCCTCAAACCAGATTCAAGCTCTGAATTAGAATCTGATTCAACAAACCCATAACACCTACAACAGTTGAACATACATCATATGATAAATATTATTCATGAATCAAAACATGCATACATTACATACATGTCACGTTATTTACAGATAAAGATGATGCCAAACTGGGTTAACACTGTCTCGATAAACAAAAACCTCCACATGAGGAACCTATAAACAAGACGATGGCCCACTCAAGCCTAAAGTCAAGGTTGCAACATCACAAAAGCCTCCTAAAACAATGGAGCAATTTCCAGGACATCCCCGAATTTCCATTAAACTTATTTATTCCTCATGTTTAATTTTTTATTGAAGGGGTAAAAATTTTTACTTCGCATAAACTCAATCAAATAATTAAAACATACATCACAAAGTGTATTAACATTACATCTTTTTCTCTGATTTATCATAGGAAGCAAGTCAACATCCTATTAATGAAATACAAAATATAACCGAAGAAGGAAACTATTATCTCAATGGCTGAAGAAAGAAACAGTCTCATTTTCCAACCGATGAAAGGAACGGCTGCCGACCACCAAAGGGAAACCATAGAAATAAATGATCGACCTGCCCACGAGGGGCATCAAGCACCAAGGTATTTCGAAGAAGTAAACGGACAACCCTATGAAGACACGGTGCAAGAAAGGAAGGCCCATGTCATCAACAATCAGGGACAAAGAAATCACTAGCTACACCAGTTAGGTATATTCTCAATCCCTCAGCTCTTTTCATGTGATAATATTGGTTATACAACCAGTAATTATCACACGAGGGTAGCTATGAGCACGGGATTCTGTACCAGCTCATGCGTTCAACGATGATGGCTTTTTGAAATATTTATCCTTGAATCACATGACATTCGACCGTTTGATAATCTTCAAATGGGAGACTTCCTCATCTCTGAATTTAAAAGGATTTTTCTATTTTTTCTCCTTTAATTCACAAATTAATTAAAAAATATAAAAATACACATAAAATCTGAAAACACCTTGGAAAACCAGATCCGGGGGCCTGCGTCGCCAAAGGTGGGCAAGGCAAACCTCACCAAAAGGCTTCGGCGAGGCAAGCATAGCCAAAGTCTTTGGCGAGGCATGTTCCTTGCCAAAGTCTTTCGCGAGCTCGCCAAAGTCTTGGCGAGGAGCCTCGCCAGACTTGCTCTAGGGAGCCTCCTCACCGGAAAAACCTACCTTTTTTGGATTTCTGGGATTTTCCTATAAATAGTCAGACATTTTTGGATTGAAGGGGGCACGAAAATTCAGAGAAAAACTCTTTTGCTCAAAAATAAAAACACTGACAAAAAAACTACAAAAACTTTTTTCTTTCATTTTTCTTAAATAATTTGGATCCAAAACACATTTGGATCCCAAATTTCTTCATCTTAAAATCAAATTTCTTCTTAAATCCTTGGATATTCTCAAGTCTAAAACAAATTTAGAACCCGAGTTTGATTATCTTTTGGATAAATAAATACTTATTTTCCAATTAAACTAAAATGAACGAGGAACGCTCCCGGGGATCAAACAGATACACCGAAGTGTATTCACACCAAAAGGGTAAAAGCCTCTGAGTTCCTAGAGCTTCTTATATCATGCTCTTTGATTTCTTTCTTAATTTCTTTTACATGTGGACCTATGAATTATTTCATTTATTATTATTGTAAATGTTGTAATTCTCTTCTTCATCTTTTATTTCTTTTTGATTTTTATGTTAGAATACCCCAACGAAGGGAATTAAAATTATTCCTGGATAACAGATCTCACCTTATGCCATGCGATCATTTTCACTAATATGATTGATAAACATTCATGTAAATAAAAATGAGCTATTTTCGCCGATGTTTTAATTAGGACAAACGGGCCTCGCTAAAATCAAATCGAACATATGTGCCATATTTCATGCTAACCTTTGTGGATGCAGGTTAAATGTATGCCTAGGATTTATTTTCCTTCGGGTATTGCATATATTTTTACTGAAAATGTAATTAATAGGTTAGCGGGCGGTTGCATCCCCCTATTTTTGTAATTTTTGTAATCTTTACTTTTTCGCATTTACTTTCTGCATTTATTTAATGCTTTATGGATGGTTTACTGCTTTCTGCATGTGCCTTATCATTACAAACTTGAAAAACGACCTAAGTGCGAATATGCACAATTAAGAAAATATGGTTTTCTATAGATGTAATATAGTGTGATCACATAAGAAATAAGCAACTTATCCTAGACCCGAAACTCTATGTCTTAGTGGGCCATCCCCTAGACGGTAAGCCTCATAAGACTCTAATTCCTAGAAAGAGCTAAAGGTGGCGACTCCACACTAAGAGATGGCGGATTCGGGTTTGAACCAATCTAAAAAAATGTTTTCGCATACTCTTTCAACCTTTTCCCGGGTCCCACGACCCAGTGCCATTTTTACATAAACACCCTAGTGGATTGCACCTATCATCTCCGCGAGCTCTCGGCCCATCGATCCATGTCGCCCGCTCACAACACCACTCGCCTTATGTACTAAGATTACCTAGAAACCCATTCTATCAATCTCATACTCTGATCAGAGGTTTATGAGTGTGTCACTTCAACAAGAGGCCTTAAGGTACAACTCCCATTATATCACTATATCAAGAGTGATGGATCCCATCTTGACTACTCAGCTTACCAATGAACAGTCATCACTATACCCATAATAACCTGTATCATCCTGATCACTAGGGTATGTGTGAGTATGACCCAAAGTATAGTAACTTACACACATGGTAACTAGTATCTCAGGTCTGAGGATACTCGTACTGCTATTGCAATAAGACGTGACACAAACACATGGACATAGTTTTTTTTTTTTTTATAGTAGTCTCCAATGTATTACTTGAATACATTCATGTGTTATTTCAGTATACCGCCTTTAGATTGTGAGATCTTTGGCTTGGATTCAATCCAAGGACTAAGCCTAGATATGTTAGTATGTCCGCTTCATTAATGTCCAATCTCAATGAAACTATGACTAGGGATATTTAGACTTTTCTTAATTACACATGTGTACAGTTCATGCTAGTTAATTAAGGTAGTAATTGAACATGCAAAGTTGCAAGGCGAAATTTCTAAACATAAAATTAACCTTAAAGGATCTCCTAAGCATGCCATGATATATATAATCTAAGTTGAAACATTCCATAGATGCATATAGGTTTATAAAACTTATAAAAGAAACCCAGCATCTAAGTTTAGGGTATTACCAATAGATGCGTGCCTTTCCTTAAGTGTGGTGCTCCCTTAGAATAAATCGATAGTACTCCCATAGCACTAACCTTTAATGTAGGATAGCCTCTATGATTGATCCACGCAGAGCTTGACCGACCAAAATCTCCATTGAGGAAGAACTCGTTGGTCAACAATAGCTGCTAGACAGCTCGAAGACCAACCTAAAAATATCAATTGAGAAGGCTCACTTCAAAATAGAAAGAGGCTTCTAAAGAATTGTTATAATGATGGAGAAACTTGTGGAGGATCTCACAAAAAGTTCACGAAGAAAACATGTCGAACTCAGAAGAAAAGGCTGAGCTGAAGTACTTTGAAAAGGAAAAAGGGGAGGCTATATATAGGGAGAGGGGAGTTGAAAACTTCCCTTGTTTAGCAATGTGGGATGGGATTTCTCCCATCCCAATAACAAGCTAACTATGTGGAGCTTCAAGGTCCGTGGGTTAACCCACTACACAGCCTGCTTATGCAAGTTGTGCGCAGCCCTCACAAAGCAAGCCCTAACGGGCTTGCCTTATGCCGCAAGCCCACCTTGGATCCATGCTGGTAGGCCATCTACCCGGAAGCATGCGCTGGCCCAAGGCCAGCGCAAGCTAATGGACCGTGAGCATTTTTGCTCGGCGGGCAGCTGCGTAGGCCCCACCCGCGAATATCCCATGTTCGGGGGGGCCCACTCACAACGGGAAAAATTCCCTTGCTACGCCCCCATGAAAATTTTCCCAAATTTCTACTTTAGTCATTTTAATTATTAATTTGGTCTAACTAATTAATAATTCATCCAACGATTTTGGCATCCTTAATATTCTCGGTATAGACTCAACCTAAAAGTTCTTTACTTAGTCTCTTAAAGACCCAAAGTGTGTGACCTCATAGGATCTTGAAGTATAGTGCCGCTAGAGGTTAATCTAAACTTGACTTCCCATCCGGGAACCTTTAGGCTCAATGTTCCAAACCGATAACTCTAAAAGATCAAATGGGCTTTCTAGCAAAAGCGTATGATCCCCCGATACTTGGAATGTCACGTTCTTGTTACTTGATCATGTTCTGTAATAGTAAATAATACAATACACTCCTTCCAACAGGTTAAGTACCATCCAGTTCATTGAGCTCGGATTAAGTGTAGCTCATGTAATAGCCGTAGCTATCCTGGAATTATACTTGTTCATGAAGAACACCATTCACCATAATGTATTAAGATTGACTAGAAATCTATTCTATCAATATTATACTCTGATCAGAGGTTTATCAATATGTCTCTTCAACAAGAGGCCTTAGGGTACATCTCCCATTTTATCACCATATCAGGAGTGATGGATCCAATCTTGACTACTCGGATTACCAACATGTGATCATCACTATACCCGTAATCACCTGTATCATCATAATTGTCAGGGTATGAATAAGTATGACCCAAAGTACAACAACTCCTGCACAAGGTAACCAGTATCTCAGGTCTGAGGATACTTATACTACCACTACTACAATAAGACATGACACTAACACTTGGATATAGTTATTTCCGAGTTCCTATCTTATAGCAATGTCCAATGTATTGCCTGAATACATTCATGTGTTAACTCAAGGTACCACCTTCAACTCATGAGATCGGTTGCTTGGATCCAATCCAAGGAGTAAGCCTACACATGCTAGTCGATCCGCTATATTGATGTCTAATCTCAATGAAGCTATGACTAGGGTTATTTAAACTATTCATAGTAATACATGTGTGTAGTTCTCACACCACATAGCTCTCACTATGTCCTAGCACGTTCACGCTATGAAGTAATCATGGACTTTGTCTTGGCAATGTACATATATAATAATAACACACATATATGATACTAGCGAGATAAATAATTTAAACAAACAGTAATAAATAACAAAAATGACATTATTATTATTATTATTATTATTATTATTATTATTATTAATCTGAAACCATTTGTACATTATAACTAATTAAGATATATCACCCTATTTACCTCTAGGGAATACATCATGTCTAACAGTTCACACTCCAAATAGCTCCCACTATGTCCTTGCACTTTCACACTATGAAATAGTCATAGACTTTGTTTATTATTTCAACAAATATATATACATACATAATATCACATATATAATACCAGCGAGTTACATAATTAGAAAAGATCATCAATATATAATAAAAATGCCTTATTATTGATAAACAATAATCTATAACATTTTGTATGTTAGTAACTAATGGATACATATCACCCTAATTACCTCTAGGGTATACATCATGTCTAACACTATCCTTTGAGGATTTTAGCTTTAATTTTTTATAGCATTTCCCTTGGGGATTTTACTTCTATGGAAAGCTCCCTTTCTTCTGGAAATTCTAGTTTTCCACTTTTCTTCACAAACTTCATGAACCTCTTGAAGTTCTTTCATCTCCAGATTCAGCCCTAAGCATAATGGCCTTATTGCCTTTGGCTTTATCTTCATGCTTCTTCTAGAAGCTTTGAGTTGAGATCTCATGAGTGATTAATGATCCAATCAGCTCATCATACTTGTAGGTAGTGATATTTTGAGCTTCCTCAATGGTAATCTTCTTTGCCTGCCATCTTTGGTTAAGCTTCTAATGATTTTCTTAATGTTCTTCTTCTAAGAACATTTTACCTAGCCTCTTCAGCTCTTTTATGATGTTGGTGAATCTAGAATTCATGCTAGAGATAGATTCATTCTCCTCCATCTCAAAGAGATCACAATTACTCATATTCTTGTTGATTTTAGACTTTTTGACTTTGTCTGCACTTCGTATGTTACTTCAAGCTTTTTCCAAATTTCCTTCTACTGTTGATCCGTAAACGGGCTCTTAACAATAGCAGAGGAGGTGAATTCTTAATCTTGGTTACTTTTAGATTTTTAAGATTTAATCACCAAGTTTGGTTTTTATATGCGTGATGAGTATGATATAAAAATGAATAAACTACTCACCTTTGCTAGCACAGTTTATCTTCAATCTTTAGCTGAGTAAAACTTACTCAACATAGATTGGATAACAACCAATATAATGAATGAGAGAGAGAGAGAGATGAATGAGCTGATGATCAACCTAAATGCTTAAAGTTAGAACGTCAACACTTGAGATTTATCCTAGTTCGGCCCCTAGCCTACCTCCAGTCCCCGGATACCATCTCCGAGCTTTAATCCACTAGTGAGTCGTTCCTTCAATAGGCAAAGAAGCCTTTAGAGGGGGTAGACACTATTACAAAAAGTACCTTTCTTTCTAACTACCGCTCAACTCAGTTTGGGTACCCTTCCCAAACTAACACTCAGATTAATATAAGAATGCAAACTGAATTCAACTTATGGAAACTTTGAATCCTTACAATGTTAATCTAAGTAATTTCTCTCCATTACCAACAGATAAGACTTTTGATGTTTTTTTATTGTTTGCGATGGAATTTCTTTGGAAGCTAGAGTGATTTGCGTAGCATTTTAGGTCTTAAGGAATTCGAGGTGATTCACCAAGTTTGAACATCTACTCCAATATTCTATTTATACTTTGAAGCTCTGAGAAGTAGTCATTGCAAACTTCATGATATCGCTGATCTTCAATTTCTCAACTCTTCTAATCTTTCGAATCTTCCCGTTAGAGACAGATTCCAAGACCTTTAGAGATAGAATTTGAATGTTGAGGCACAATAAAATTCCGTTGATAAATTCTCATTTATCTTCAAGTAATCTGGTTTTGAGAGAGACGCGCTAAAATGCAACGTGGAGTCTTCCTATTGGATGACCTTGCTGACGTTGACAGAATCGCACATAGACACTTGAGACACGGTGTATAACATAAATTCCTTTTTCTTGGGCTGTAGCGAGGAATCTCTGACAACCGTACTGACATTTTTGACATTGTGAGGACCACAGGAATCTTCGTTAATTTCAGAACCTTTTATCCTAAAAAGCACTAAAGAATATTTTGTTCCATAATGGACATCATTAGTAGCACATGTACCATTAAGTCTCTATGTGCCAAATAGAACATGCTTTTAATTAAATAAAAGTAGAACTCAACACGAGCTGAGTGAAGTAATCCTAAACTATGTAGTACTCAGCATAGATTTAGCTTTTCCTGCTCTAAGTCATAACTTAACTAATCATCTAGCAAAACTGAGTTATTCTCCCTTGAATGAACTCAAGTCAGCTTTATTAATTAAGAGTCTACTTAATACTCATTAATTTAACTATCCTAGACAGTTTGCTATTTCCAAAACTACTCAGTATTGTGAAGTACTATTAACTTGGGTTCTATAATCTCCCCCATTTTGGATAGATAGCAAACTAAGTAGTAGAAGAAGTTAATTGAATAAATAGTTCAAGGATTACAGTTTACCTGAAGGTGATGTAAAACTCCCTTGTGTTGAGTGACTTCCCTCAGTTAGCTTGAGCTCCCCCATACTGAGTGATTCTTCTACAAGAAGCTCAGCTCCCCCACACTTAAGAGGATTTATTCTTTGATTGGGATAAAGTTTTACTTCAGCTTTATCTTTAAAGGTTTGGTCTCTTATATGTTTTCCTGTGCCAAATAATTAGATACATAGTAAAAAACATGCTCGGCATAAAAAGTTAAGAAGATCTTAACTTGAGGTAGGAACTTGTAATTTTATTAATATATCAAAAGTGACTTAGTCAGTACACAAAGCATGTCCTGAGCTAAGATTACAATAAGCCCTATTACAAATTCTACATCTATTAGAACATGGCCTAAACTATCCTTTATGCGCGGAAGAGGAAGATCCGTTAGTCTTGTTCTTATTCGAAGGATGCATCTGATGAGAATGCCTTGGAAGAGATCCCTTGTTGAGGTTTACCATCTTGAGCGCATCTTTAGCTACCTTCTCCCCCTTTGCTATCTGACCTTGAACAATTTGATCAAGACAGACATTAAAGGCGTCAAGTAGCTTGAAAACTCTCTTGCTGGCCAATAATCTGCGGGGAAATCTCTTACTCCAATTACTCATTGCCCTTCAATGAGAGGAAGTCTTGGTCATTCAACTAGCTGAAAAAAAGATGGTGGTAGCGCGAGAGATGAGCTATCTGGTCAAAACCTTGACTCGTAAACTGTTGAAAACACTGAAGAAGACCACGGAAGTTAGTTGCTGTCAGTGCAATCTTTAGCTGAGCTTCAATGTCAAGAAGTTTTGAACCAAAGGATTTGATACATCGTGAAGTGTAATCGATGTCTTTTCCATCCAGATCTCCCATCCTGAGTAGTGAATCCACCTTCTTCATCAGATCTTCCACCTTGGTTTTAATGACGATAAGCTTTGTGTGGATTGTTATTCCGATCTCAGGGCAGAGAGATTCGGTTGGAGGTGCACTAGGTACAGGCATGTTTGGAAAAATCTATCCCATGGCAGTCACTAAAAATTTCTACGATGAGGAGACTTTCTCCGTGATGTGATCAGAGACTTCTCGCTGAAGAGTATCCATTTTGGAGTGGAGAGAGTCAACATTCATGACAGGGGCCTTGTCCAGCTTCTTTGATATATGTTTTAAGAGCTTGAGGACTTCATCCTGCTTGTTATCATGCACAAGCAAGAACTACGATTCGGATTCCACCAGCTTCGCTATGCTGTGGCTCACGTCCTTTGTAGATGTTACTTCTTTGGAGAGGTCCTAGATCTTGCTATTGGTTAGCCTCTTTATTTTGGCCTGCTCCTCACTAAGCTCATGGATCTATGTCACTTGAGTAGCCATATTGGTACTCATGAAACTCAGCTACTTAGTAGCAACTTCTACACTACTCTTTATCTTTCCTGCAATAGCATTTACTATTATTGTGGATGTGGGAATAGAAGTAGTAGCTACCCCAAGCTAGGTTGCAAGTCCATTAACCCATTTACGATTAGCATCATCTTATCTACCAAGCTTTTAGCACTCTCTTTTTCCAAATGATTTCGAATAACCAACAAGCTGCCTTGGATCCTCTCAAACTCCTCAAAGTATAGAAAGTTACTAAGAAAACTTGTGTGTTGTTTGAATTCAAGTAATTTTTCCTTGGGCCTAGATGATAAGTCCATCAATTCCTTAGCAAGTAGCATGTTGCCTACTGCTCCGTCTAACTTAGCATCAGTCTTGAGTGTAGGAAATTGCTTCCTTGCTAACTCTCGGATCTGTGCCAAGAAAGATGCATCAGCCATTGCGGGGGGTGCTTCATTGGTTTTAAAATTTACCTCAAGAGTTTGACAACTTACTTTTCCTTACTAAGCAAAGTTCTCAACATTGGGAACTTCACTAACCATAGGGGTTAAGGGGGTTATGGATGGATTTGAAGAATGGGTAGGTTCATAACCATGTATAGATGAAAATGTTGGTTTGAGTGGAATAGAAGGTACAATGGCTCTGGAAGTGTTGGTTGTTGATTGAGAATGTATAGGAGAAGAGGTTGAAGAAATATGTACTAGAGATGGAGGAAAAGAATCTTGGCTATTTTCAGGTGCAGAGATTTGGATTGGTGAATGTACAGAGTTAGAAGGGGAAGGACTTTTCTACGTTTCGGGATCTGCTAGAGTAGAACCTAATGAAATAGAAGAATTTACAAAAGAAGGGTTTTGAGGATTTACAAGAGAAGATGAGGAGGTGGGATTTTGCAGAACCTCTGGGTTAGCTGTTTGACCCAAGGATGGGTCAGCTTGAGGTTTCTCATGTTGAGAAGAAGGCTCATCAACATGAGTGAATGTGGGAGTGGGGATGCTGGGGTCCTGAGGATCAAACTCCTCTAGGATCAGGGTAAGGGTTCCTCCAGCATCCTCCTCGCTGCTCACCACCTGCACATTTTTTATAGTGGCTTTGTGGTGGCAGAACGCTTACGCTGAGTGCCCTTAAGTTTGGTAAAAACATCTGAAGTGTTCTTAGCAGCGTTGGACCCAAGCTGGTCCTCATCTCTAGACTTCTTAGCCTCACCCTGCTCCTCAGTTTAATCTGAGAATACCATTTTGCGCTTCCTTTGGCGCAAGGTCTCATTAGCCTCAACCTCTTCTTCTTTCTCCTCATCTTACTACTCAGCTAGAAACTTAGCCTCTGCCTCCCTCTGGGTACTGGTTTTGGCTTGCATTGTCCTTCTTTGATGCTGAGCAGGAGCATCACTGGACTTGGCTGGACTCTTCCCCTTAGCCTTAGAGGAAGTAGCCTTCTCTTCTTTAAAGGGAATGGTGGACACATTCTCCAATATGCTAGAGATTGGAACTTGATTTAAGTCATCACTCTTATAGTCCACCATGAATTGGTCCTCATCCTCCTTGTGGATGTCCATAGGCAATATTATCGGTACACTCTTCAGCTTTCACCTTTACTGAGCCTTGGTGTACCTAGCATGAACCTGGTCGTGAGCCAGCCTGTTGAAATGCTCCATTTATAGCCTTTTCTTCATTGGCAGGATTGTTTGACTGGAATCCCCCAAAAATTGAGCCACGTCGATTTTCACTGCCCTCATAATCTCAGTTATGAGGTAACCATAGTGACAGATGGTAGTCAGCTTTGACAAGTGGTGAAGAATCACCACTGGCTAATTGAGCTTCTTACCCTCTACCATATGGTAGACCACACAACATTTGAAGTATGTGCAGTTAGTCAATGAGCTTATTTTGGGTAGCAGCAGCTTCAACACCAGCTCATGGCACATCCTCATTATCCATGACATCCCATTGGCGGCTATCTCCCCTGAAATGTAGTTGGTAAGGAGTTCCCAATCCTCGAGAATGATAACAGCGTCTTCATTACCGGATTTACAAAGCTGGGTGCCTAAATTAGGCATGTTGAGGATGCTACCTATCTACCACGAACAAATCAAGGTAGATTTGCCATCAAAGTCCATTAGCAAGACATCACTAAAGCCTTCTATTGTGTAGAGATGAGTGTAGAAAGCTCTATTTATTCTTGTGATTGTTGGACCCTCCATCCTTAAGAAAAAACTGAGGTGTTGCTGCTTGATGACTCGGTGCATGATTTTTTTGAGCCGTAATCCTTCAAAGTTCACTTCAAAGACTGGACCAAAATCCAAACCATCTTCCCAAGCTACTTTTTCTAAAGTAGTGCCCGCTTCAAGAGTAAGCTTTTCAATTTTCCCTTCCACGTTCACAATAATCTTCATTACAATAGTTTTCTGTAGTCTGATGGTGGTCTTGGTTTTCACCATTTGAGAGGTTTTGAGAGAAGATTAAAAGAAGAAGAAATTAGGATTTGAATGCTCTGATGATTCAAATTTGCAGAAAGCAAGTGACCCATTCTCTTCAATTATTCAACTTATATAGACAATCTCATCTCTCCTTGATACTTGTCACGATCTCAACTTCTGATGAAAATGAACTTTGTGATTGACCTCTAAATTAACCACCTTGGACAAACGGTGAGATTAGTAAAAATGGTTCCTATTCACGCGTGCATCTTTTTGAAAATGAAGATTTGAATTTTAACCGCGAATTGTTACTCACACCGTTTCTTTTAAAAAAACTTGACGGTGTTAACCACGTGTCAACTGATGCTTGATCTCCAAAACTTAGCTAAATTTCTAAGATTTTCATCCTTCTTCTTAATCATGGATTAGCCATACCAATCAATTGCCTCAGTACACAGAATTATTCCTTTGGCAATGGTTTGGTGAAGATGTCAATGCGCTGCTCCTTTGATGGAACATAATCTAGCTTAACATCTCCTCGTACCACATGATCTCTAATGAAGTGATGCCTGATGTTGACATGCTTCATTCTCCCATGTTGAATTGGATTCTTGGATAAATCAATTGCACTCTTGTTATCACACATAACTTCGAGATAATTAGACGTAATACCATAATCTTCCAATTACTGCTTTATCTAAAGTAATTGTGCTACACAACTTCCTGCTGCCATGTACTCAGCTTCAACTGTACTTAGTGCAACAGAAGTTTGCTTCTTATTGTACCAAGAGACAAGACACTCTCCAAGGAAATGACATCCTCCTGTTATTCTCTTCCAGTCGAGTTTGTCTCTTCCATAATCAACATCTGTAAATCCCCTAGGAGTGAAATCTAAACTACTAGGATACCACAAACCTGCTTCAATTGAGCTTTGCAAGTACCTGAGAATCCTCTTCATAGTTAGTAAGTGAGATTCTCTAGGATCAACTTGATACCGAGCATAGTAGCACATAGCATACTGTATGTCTGGCCTACTAGCTATGAGATAAAGAAGAGAACCAATAATTCCCCTGTAGAATTTGCTATCCACAGGTTTACTAGTTTCATCTTTACTCAAGATAGTATCTATCACCATAGGAGTGGACATTGGCTTCAAATGTTCCATGTCAAATTTCATTAGAACTTCTCTTCATATTTGGACTGATTGATGAAGATTTCATCATTAGTCTGCCTGATTTGAAGTCTAAGAAAGAAATTGAGCTCTCCCATCATAGACATCTCAAACACGCTCTTCATCTACTTGCTGAATTCCTTACACAGCTTCTCATCAGTTGCTCCAAATATGATATCATAAATGTATATTTGGATGAGCAATACATCTTCCTTCCTTCGCCTAATAAACAGAGTTGTATCTGCTTTACCCCTTTCATAGCCTTTGCTAATCAAGAAATTGGTCATCCTCTCATACTAAGCTCTTGGAGCCTGCTTCAATCCATAAAGAGCTTTCTTCAATTTGAAGACATGCTCAGGATTCTTCACATCTTCAAAGCCTGGAGGCTGGTGAACATAGACTTCTTCTAAAATAAATCCATTCAGAAATTCACTTTTGACATCCATTTGAAATAATTTGAAATTCATATGGGATGCGAAAGCACAAAGGATTCGAATAGCTTCAAGATGGGCTACTGGTGCATAGGTCTCATCATAATCGATGCCTTCTTGCTAGTTGTAGCCTTGAGCAACAAGCCTGGCCTTGTTCCTGACAACAATTCCATCTTCATCTAACTTGTTCTTGAATACCCATTTGGTGCCGATAATTGATTTCCCTGTAGGCCTAGGAACTAGATCCCAAACATCATTGCTCTTGAACTGATCCAATTCCTCTTGCATTGCGATCATCCAATAATCATCTCCTTCTTCATCTTCCAACTTTTTGGGTTCGATTAATGATATGAAAGTTGGATGACTCATCATCCGACTAAGCTGACCTCGCGTCATCATAGGATTATGAACATCATCAACTATGTTGTCTAGCGGATGGTTGCGATGAACTCTAATCTCTCTTGGAAGACTTGGGTTAGCTGCTAGAGGATCGATAATTAGATGCTGAGGTGGAGGTTAATCTTCACCATCGTTGAAGTTGATAGAAAGATCTTCCTCGTCATCTTTAGCTTCCTTAGCTAAGGGCTCCTATGTTGAGTTAGGTAGCACAGCTTGTGGCATACTAAGTTGATTTGAAAGCTGGGTAACTCCTTCATCTTCATTAGAGGGACGTCTTTCTATAATGTTAGTTTCATCAAAATCTACATGCATAGACTCCTCTAAAAGGCCGGCATGCTTGAGATATACTCTATTTACCTATTGTTAGTTGAATATCCCAAAATGATACCTTCATTAGACTTAGGATCGCACTTTCCTAATTGCTCTTTGGTGTTAAGAATATAGCACCTACAACCAAAAGATATAAGATGACCAATCTTAGGCTTGCGCCATCGCCAAAGCTCATAGGGTGTTTTCTCAAGAATTGGGCGAATTAAAACCCAATTCAAGATATAACAGGCCGTGTTAACAGCTTCTCCCTAGAAGTACTTTGGTAGATTGTTATCACTCAACATGGATCGAGCCATCTCAACTATTGTCCTATTCTTCCTTTCTACAACCCCATTTTGTTGAGGAGTATAAGGAGAAGAGAAGTCGTGGTCAATACCATGTGCTGAATAGAATTCTTCGAAATGGAAATTCTTGAATTCATGTCCATGATCACTTCGAACTCTATAGATTTTAACTTCAGTTTCATTCATAATCCATTTTCTGAGCTTCATTAATGAATCATAAGTCTCATCTTTGCTACTCAACAAGACTACCTATGTGAATCTTATGAAGTAATCTACTACCACCAATGAGTACCTTTTACCATCCAAGCTCATAGGCTAAACTGGGCCGAAAAGATCAAGGTGGAGTAACTCCAATGGTTGCTTAGTTACTATGTGATTAACTAATCTAAATGATTTCTTAACTTGCTTCCCAAGCTGATAAGAAGAGCATAGTTTATCCTTCTCAAAGCTGATACTGGGTAAACCCACAACTAATTACTTTTTAGCCAATTTGAACAGAATGTTCATATTAATATGACCCAACCTTCTGTGCCAAAGCCAAGAATTATCCTCCTTAGATACAAGATAAATGTCAGTGGAACTAGGGGACAAATCAATCATATAAACATTCCTAGGAGCAAAGAGTATGGTTGAGTCAGTCTTATAATCAATTACTAAGCATCCTTCTGAGTCAAACATAACCTTCTTGCCTTTATTTTAGAGCTGGGCTACGCTGAGCAGATTGAACTTCAGACCCTTGACAAGAGCCACAGCCTACAATCTTGCCTTTCTGGTTATCTCCAACACTGACACTTCCATTCTTTTGCTCTCCAATGAGATGAACTAGCTTTCATCTCCCGTCATATGCCTTGAGCATCCTCTATCCAAATACCATATTCGAGAGTCATCAGCGGATGTAAGGCTCACCTGCAAAACAGTTACATTTTCTTAGGTTCCCATGCTTTTGAGTTGGGTCCTCCTTTGTTAGTAATGCTTAGGTTTGACCAGTCGTACTCGTCGTAATAACCATTTTTATGCCTACAAATAACTATGGCATTTCTAGCTTTCCCATAAAAATCACACACCATTTTTGGTTTGGGCTGGCTCACTTTCTTCTATTTAGAGGAATTCTTCCTCTTAGAATTACAAGTTTGGTTACTCTAAGTTTGACTCTTGGCTGGAGAAGGAACCCCTTTCTTCTTTAAAACCATTATCTCAGCAGTCAACTCATCTAATTGCTTAGTGAGCTTGCTGATAGCATATTCTTGATACTCAGCTTTTCTTGAAGAAAGCGGATATCAAGCGATACGGAAGAATTAGTATCTTCTAGATCATCACTTATCCTCACTATCACTTTGATGTTGTTCATTGATTTATTAGTTAGTTTCATAACATCAAAGAGAGCCTGAGCGAATTCATCAATGGACAAAGGAAGTTCAAAATGTACCTCAGCTTGAGGAGCTTTTCCTTTACCGCGCTCAACTTTAGAATTGATAGTGGAATGATCTCTACTGGAGGTAGATGCTGAGCCTTCACCATGATTCTTAATGGCCATCAACCAGAGGTTGGCCGAGTTAATGGCTTCTTCATCAAATGATGAAGATTCTTCTGAACTACTCCAAGTGCAGCAAGTGCCTCATTTTTCATGGAGAACCTCTTCTCGAACCTGTCCTTCTTCACTTTTGGATAGCTTGACTTGATGTGACCTTTCTCTCCACAACCAAAACATTTGATGTCTTTGTTGTGCTCCTTCTTTGGTCCTTCCTCAGCTCCTCACCAGTGCTGAGTTGACTTGGTTTTAGCGGGAAACTTCTTCTTGTTGTTGAATTTCTCATCCTTCTTAATGAAGCATTTGAAATGCCTAGTCAGAAGGGCCATTTGCTCATTAGAGTCGCAGCTAGTGGACTCATCTTATGAATCTACTTTAAGGACAATGGCTTTGCCCTCCTCCCTGATTTCTCTTAGAGTCATCTGAGTATTTCCTCAGAGACATCTCATGAGTTAGCAAGGTGCCTATTAGCTCATCATAGTTGTAGGTCTTAAGATCAAGAGCCTCCTCGATAGCGCTCTTCTTGGAATCCCACTCTACTGTAAGAGTGCGGAGAATCTTCTTGATGAGCTTCTCCTCGGTAAACTACTTTCCAAGCATCTTCAGTTCATTAATAATGTTAATGAACCTGGTATTCATGGTCTGAATACCCTCACTAGCACCCATCAAGAACATCTCATACTCCTTCAGCATGAGATTAATCTTTGACTCCTTGACCTTGTCGGTACCCTCAAAGGTAATCTCCAACTTCTTCCAGATCTCCTGTACTGTTTCACATCTTGAGGCCCTGTTGAATTCAGTAAGATCTAATGCATAATGTAAGTAGTTAATCGCTGTGGCATTTTCTTTGAGAAGCCTCAAGTCAGCATCGGTGTAGTCCTCTAGATCTACTAGCATACGCACATCGTTCCTCACCACTGTGGGAACTCTAGGACCAAGCTCAATAGCGAGCTAGGCCAGCATGCTTTGTGACTGGATGAAGTTTTTCATTCTATTTTTCCAAAATGTATAATGATTACCATCAAATAGAGGTGGTCTAGTAACAGAAATTCCCTCTTTCAAGAGAACTGCTTGATTGGAACCAGAATTATAGTTGTTGTAAGCCATTTATGGATCTTACTCAAAGACTGTTAGTCTAAAAGTTGAGCAACTGCTCTAATACCATTTGTTGGTCCGTAAATGAGCTCTTAACAATAGTAGAGGGTGGGGTGAATGCTTAATTGTGGTTACTTTTATATTTTTAAGATTTAATCGCCAAGTGTGTTTTTATATGCGTGTTGAGTATGTGTGCTGAAAATGAATAAACTACTCTGCTTTGCTGGCACAGTTTATCTTCAATCTTTAGCTGAGTAAGATTTACTCAGCATAGATTGGATAACAAGCAATATAATGAATGAGAGAGAGAGAAATGAATGAGCTTATCACTAATCAAGCTAAATGGTTAAAGTTAGAACATCAACACCTAAGATTTATCCTAGTTCGGCCCCTAGCCTAACTCCAGTCCCCGGATACCGTCTCCGAGCTTTAATCCACTAGTGAGTCACTCCTTGATAGGCGGAGACGCCTTTATTGCAGGTAGACACTATTACAACTCAGTTTAGGTACCCTTCCCAAACTAACACTCAGATTAATATAATAATGTGAACTAAATTCAACTTATAGAAACGTTCAATCCTTACAATGTTAATCTAAGTAATTTCTCTCTATTTCAAACAGATAAGACTTTTGATGTTTGCTGATTGCTTGCGTGGAATTTCTTTAGAAGCTAGAGTGACTTGCACAGCATTTTAGCTCTTAAGAAATTCAAGGTGATTCACCAAGTTTGAATGTCTTCTCTAGTCTTCTATTTATACTTTGAAGCTCTGAGAAGTAGCCGTTGCAAACTTCACGATATCACTGATCTTCAATTTCTCATCTCTTCTAATCTTTCGAATCTTCCCATTAGAGATAAATTCCAGGACATTTGGAGATAGAATTTGAATGTTGAGGCATGTTAAAATTCTGTTGACAAATTCTCATTTGTCGTCAAGCAATCTGGTTCTGAGAGAGGCACGCTAGAATGCAATGTGGAGTCTTCCCATTGAATGACCTTGCTGACGTTGGTAGATTCGCGCAGAGACACTTGAGACGCGGCGCATAATAGAAATTCCTTTTACTAGGACTATAGCGAGGAATCTCTGATAATTATACTGACATTTTTTATGTTGTGAGTACCACAGGATTCTTCGTTAATTTCAGCGCCTTTTATCTTGAAAAGCACTAAAAGAATATTCCGTTCCATCATAGACAGCGTTTGTAGCATATGTATCATTAAGTATCTACATGTCAAACAAAACGTGCTTTTAATTAAATAAAAGCAGAACCCAGCGCGAGCTGAGTGAAGTAATCCTAAACTATATAGTACTCAGCATAGACTCAGCTTTTCTTGCTCTAAGTCATAACTTAATTAATCATCTAGCAAAACTGAGTTATTCTCCCTTGAATAAACTCATGTCAGCTTTATCAATTAAGAGTCTACTTCGTACTCAATTAATTTCACTATCCTAGATAGTTTGCTATTTTAAAAACTACTTAGTACTGTGAAGTACTATTAACTTGGGTTTTACACTTTCCGATCATCTCTGAAAAACTAAGACAATCCTTTAACAAGACTTAGGAGGCCATCCATCTGCTAATGTATGATTTAAACATCTCCCCAAGCTTTTGCCTCATAGCCTCTAGGTTCTACAATGTCATCTTCATTTGAGAGTTGAAGCCATATTGTTCCACAAATGCTGTTGATAGGCATTGCAAGTTATGAGATACCTCAGTAGGCAATTTGTTATACCATTGATTGGTTGGAGCTTCCACTGTCACTATGAACATCTTCACCAGCATCTTATCACTGACTCAACTGGCTCACATCACCATCTCATAATTCATCAAATGGGCCTAGGGATCTCCTTCCCCATTAAACTTCACCAATTCCAGCATCGAGAAGTTTTATGGGAGCCACTCATCACTTGGCGCTACCAGTGGTTCTAGATAACTGCCGGGCTGGAAGCTTGGGCATTGATTGGCATGAGGAATAAAAAATTGTTACCAAAACTCCTACTAGGTTGGAATGACGAATAGCCCATCTCTAGCCTAGCTTAGAAGGCGTACTACTGTAAGGACCCTGGGGATAGGAAGGACCCCTGGGAGGAAGTACTAAGCTAGGCTAGGCCATGAATTGACCCGGATACTATGCCAATGGCGCATTGAAACTTGCACCATGATTGAATGATGGAGCCTAAAAATTTGGGATTGCCCCAAACTAGGGGAGGAAACCTTGTGCAGTGCGGATGAAACTTGAAGACGACCTTCCCAACCTTATCGCATTAGTGAACTGCTAAAACCCTTGTTGGTATCCTGACTTCCCAAGTTGAACTCAAGGATCCAAGACCAGTTGATCTGCTGCACCACTGCCTAACCACTTGTACCTAAAGTTTTGTCGGTGCTAAAAGTAGTTTGTCCCAAGCTAAGGGGGAACTCTGACTGACCGAACACTTGAGAATTTCCTCGTTGAATTGGTCACCGGTTGACAGGAACATGTGAGTAGTAGAGCTCGGTCTCCTAGCCATAGAATGACTAGTGGCAGAAGGTCCTTGTACATTCCCAATGAGTTCCTGATCTGATAACTTATCCTCTTACTACCTTGGACGGGTGTGGAATTACATGGTCTAGGCGAACTGCTCACTATATAGAAGCGCGCTGAGGGTATTGGCGATCTCCTGACTCGATCCTAACTGCTGGGCCGTGGGCCTATCATGAACCCCCTAATTAGTTCCCACGTAAACATTCTGTTATTCTGCCATCTCAATAATCTTACATGAACTAGACACTAATCTTTTCTCTAAGCCAATCCCTGAACCGGAATACTCGCTTGAATCTATGTGCGGAAGACCCTCAACGAGTGATTCTACTTGGTGAACCATGGTGGGAGAAATTCAAACGAGGAGATGAACTAACCTCCTCCAAGTCTTAACTAAAGCAAGTACAACAAACCATCGTCATAAATGAATGCATGTTTGACCAAATTGGGTATAGTATGTGGAATGCTTAGGAAATGGCTATTACACAAGGGTTAATATGCTATGATGATGCCTAAAAGATTTTGCCAGCTTAGAGAGCTAACTTAAATGGAAGCAGGTTAGCCAATCCTTTTGAAACAAATCGATGGGTCACCTATTACTCGTGTGGTAATAAGCTATATCAAAGTCATTAGGGGGATCGCATCACAGGGATGTGAAAGGGTATGTTTGTCAATCCATTTGAAATAAACTAACCATGATTAAGGTTACTATATTGGCCATGTGGCAATACATAGAGGGGTGCCGTTTGGGCAAAAAGGTGGTAATTTTGCCAATTCTTTTGGAACAAACAAACGGAAAATTACAAGGTGTCGCATATTATCCAAGTGATAATACACTTTCAATTTTGAGAACTAATTGCCATTGATTGTTCTCGATTAGTCCAAGTTCACGTAAAATAGTGTGTTATACACTATGGTTTATGACATCAAACGGGAAGAGGTTCAACTGCCAAGTAGACACTGCTATAACCATTGATAATCCTAATGGTGTGTTGTATCCGATGGTTTACTAGTTCATGATTCCAAATAGACAAAGGTTCGAGTGCCAAGTAGGCATTGCTATAACCATGGGTGATCCTAACCCTAGGTGATGCTGTCTAATCATGTCTTTCTAAATCTAGGTAGGTGATATTGGGGTAATGACACGTGTGTGTATAATTCGTGTTTGCATAACAAATCATGGTTAGCATGATGTTTGACACGAAATAAACATGGTGATGAAATGAACACATGGCACATAGCATGCAACATATCAAATCCAACCTTATGTCTCCCACGTGTAAAGCTTAGGCTTCTAAATCTAGGCTTGGATCATCTTAATACTGTGAAGCATTAAGGAGCGAACCTACATAAGAGATGCATTTGTTTTGGTAAGCCTCGGGGATGCTTCTATGGTTTCCTTATATGAGTTTGGTCATGTGTTGTTGATGAAGAAGGTTCTTGTTGCACTATGATACACTCTAAGCCTCTCCCCAAATAGATACGAATGAGGGAGGTACATGTGATATGGCAACAAATGATCCACTCGCTAAGTATCTTTTGTCACCATGGGGTCACAAATGTTACTTTCGCAAGCTTCATGGTAAATGGGGAATTCTAATCTTAAAGGCTAAGCAATCTAATGCATATGCTCTTGTTTGATATTTTAAATGTGGGTTAACTCATTTGACGACTTTTCAATACTCATCTATAATCTTTCAAACTCGTTTTAAGTTTATAACAGGCATTGGGCCCTTGTGACAGGGTGTGGGGTTTTCGAAAGAGAAAATCTCTTATTTAAAGTGGAGTTGCTTGAAAACAATTTCCAAGTTTATAGACTCGAAACCAAAATCTCTAGTCTATGTTACAAAGTCAACACCCAGATCAGCTATTCCGGGAAAATTTGATACAGCTTAGATCTATTTACCCAATCCATACCATAGAATAGAGATTCGGGTTCGGATGAGTTACTTACTTTGTTATCGTTTGAGTTAAATTACACTATGCTAGAAACAACTTTTATAATATTTGAACTAAATTAGATACTTTCAGTTTATGTTTTAGTTTATCGCACATGCATAAAGCGGTAAATAAATTGCTGAAAGTAAACATGTAGGAAATTAAATGCGCCTAATCCATGGGGAATTAATTACATCTTTGGGATACGGGATTACAATCTCCTATAATACATTGATAGCTAATGAATATAACATCTGGTTTCAAAATTAAATGCGATACCCAAAGGACATTAAATCCTAACATTCATCTAACCCTAATTTACCTACATCCACAAAGGTTAGCACAAATATGACACATCATACATAGTTGCAAATATGTTCATTTTGGTTTCATTGCGAGACCCCGAGTAGTCTAATTTAAAATATTGAGCGATTTAAAGATTCTTCCATGTAGAAAGGGTTCATTTTATACTAATAAGTTATTTACTCATTTTATTAATGAAAATGCCACATGTGAATATTTGTCGGGTCG
The DNA here is from genome assembly GCA_949673415.1 of Euphorbia schlechtendalii. Classification (NCBI taxonomy): domain Eukaryota; kingdom Viridiplantae; phylum Streptophyta; class Magnoliopsida; order Malpighiales; family Euphorbiaceae; genus Euphorbia; species Euphorbia schlechtendalii. The sequence goes on along the minus strand of CATIWQ010018983.1, from coordinate 7,391 downwards.
GTTATCCGGGAACTTTGGTTCCCATCATCGGGGTTACCTAACACACTTCACAATAATATTGGTGAAAATAAATTTAAGTCTCAATACACATAAAATGGTGTTATTGAACCCGTTCCGAAAGGGGCACTATTAAAGTTGGTGAAATAACATCCAGGTAAAAGGAAACTAACTTCAACAATTCGAAAATCTTTTAGACCGATTTCGGGTTCTTAAAATCCTCAAACACACATCTTATGCTACTAAAAACTCAATTTTTTAATCTCTATAGCTAACACTGACCCTCCTGAACATGAAATGAAGTTTGAAAATTTCCTGAACATTTTGCCTACATTCTACTTGGAATACAATGTCGTTAATGACATCACTAATGTCGTTTATGACATTGCAATGCTATACTAATGTCATTAACGATATTACAATGCTGTTAACAACATTGCAATGCCGTTGAAGGCATTATAGAAGCAGAAACAAATAGTTTTTCAGTTTTTTACATTTTCATATTTTCACACTTCAAGCATATATACCAAGTATAAAGAAGTTGAACAGGACTATAGAAACTCTGAGGCTTATCCCGTAGCTGTGAATCCACTTCGCTAAGTCCACAAAAATCTCTAGAAAGTCCTCCTTGTTGGTTTGTGGTTTTATTGAAAAGTGAAGAGTAAAATTCTACTCTTGAGGGAAGTGAAAACTTCCTGAATGTGAGTCATGGTAAGATGAAGAAGGAGGTAATAATCCTTCTATCAAGCGTAACTTAAAACTAGATAATCGTTTGAAAATGAACGAATTCCAAATGACTGGAGATACTTGCTAAGAACACTTATACTAAGTTTCATTTAGTTAGAACTTAGTGAAGTGGTCAAAGAAACTCTAAACCTCAAAGCTTGATTAATTTCCTACATAACTCAAATTTAGTTAAATGAAGAACTAAACCTCAAATTTTTTTAAATAAACCCAAAAGTCATAAATTCATGCCCTTTTCATGAACTTACACTCTCTAATCCTAAAATTTTCAATCACTATGAGTTAAAAGACCCTAACTTAGTTGCCAAAATGTTCAAGAACACTCAAGAACCCTTCAAATTTAAACTTTTCTTAGAGCTCTCTCTCTTGCTTTCTCTTTGCACGAAAATGAGCTCTCCCTCATCTGAAACATTTAGCCCTCTTTTAAAGAACTCCATGCAATACAAAGTCAAACTCTTTCTAGCTTAGGCCATGCTTGCACTTTGGTGGAGTGGGCTTTTTGTTTGAAAATTGTAGAAAGTACAATTTTAGTTCTGCTGCTACAGCGATGTCGTTAGCGACGTGAGGCCATGTCGTTAACAACACCAGCCATGTTGTTAACAACATGGCCATGTCATTAACGACATGGAATTTGAGGCCAGGATTTTGCTTTTAATTAGGCTTTAAGGAAAGGGGAAGGCCCAAAGAAACAAAGTAGATGACTTCCAAGCAATTTCAGGACCCTATAAAATGTGGAAAGCTAACAAGGAAAACAATTACAACTTCATCATCAAACTCGTGAGTCGAGAGAAAAATCCCATGCTCACACCATTCATTTGTGGGTGAGCCATATACAAGAAATGATTTTAAATTTTCTACTCTTCGCACAAGTCTTTGAACTTTCTAGATTGAAATTATGTCTCATTATCCTAGATGATTCTGTGGGGGATTTCAATTTGACTTATAGTATTTTTCTAGAAAAAATCACTTATCCTCTCTAGAGTGATGGTGATGAGAGCTATTTCCTCAACCCACTTGGAGAAATGGTCTATTGCTACTAAAATGCACTTCTTTTGGCCGCTTACTTTCGGTAACGAGACTGCAATGTTGATTCACCATCTGACAAAGGGTTAAGCAGTTATTAATAGCCTCTGTCTTACATGTGGCTTATGCTAATTTTGTGCATGTATTTGTCATTGATGGTTCTGTGTCTTCTTTCATGATTTCCTAATAGAAACTGGCAAAATTATCTCTTCTTACTAGACTAGAGGCCACTTGGTTTGAGTCACAAACTCCTTCATGCAATTCCTTAAGAATTGACACCCCCATTTGGGCTATGCCACATTTTTTCTAGGTGCTTGAGTGTGAATTCCATAGAGCTTTTTATTTATTAAGGAAAACTACATGGCTTTTCTTGTTGTCTTGGCCACCTTTATCTTGTCTTTAGGCAATTCATTCCTAGCCAAGCAGTCATATATGGACTGCATTCAGTCAAAGATTGGCCACCATATATTGTATCTCCCAACACCGAAAAAGTGATGTGTAAAATCAAAAATGTGTTGGCTTAGGAGCAATGCCTACACTTTTGCCAAAACAAGAGTCGAGAAGTGCAATGTGGCTATAGCTCCCTATACCGACACTTTTAGTCATTTTTTGCCACATGGTAAAATGTTTTAGCATAGAACTCTATAGTGACATTTTATTATCTTTTAACGACATTTTTTAGGTGTTGGTAAATGCATCTGGAAATAACACTTTCATTTGATATGGTGACACTTTTGCTATAAATGCCAACACTTTTCATTAAAAAGCTTTTTCTTTTAGCCAACATTTTTTCTTGTAAACAACAACATATTCAAATTGTTCACATTTTTGTTTTACCAACACTTTTTATGATTAGCCAAAATGCTACACTTTATTCTACATGTGTATACATTTGTATATATCATACTATTGCAACCATATTAAAATAAAAATATAATTCATAAAATAACATTCATGTTTCACAATTCAATAACAAAGACTAGCAATATCCAAAATGTACTAATTATAACATCCATAAAGTACTAGTTGAAAGAACTATTGATATCCAAAAAGTATTATCATAACATTCACATTCACAAACTACTACTCTAGTCTCTCATCCAACTCATAAATTGTTTCAACAGATTTTCCCTTTGCTTTTTTGGCACCACATGCCTACCAACAAGCCAAGAAGCTCCATGCGATGCATCACCCTTCAAAATTTAGTCTACACTCTCATTTTGTGCACCAGATGCACACATTTCTTGAATTGAACTCTATGAAAGAAAGAAATCACCAAAATAGTGCATAAAAAATCATCAAACATTTTAACAGTACATATTAAAATGATAACATTTCCAAGAAAACCATGAACATGTTAAGATAGAGTGGTTCAAATGGAGATTACATGAACATGTTACTAAAGCAATATGAATATAAGAAAAAAGTTAGGATCTAGTTAAATTTCTTACACGGTAGGGGAAACCTTGAAAAGTTATTGCTCTTGGAAATAAACTTGGATAGATAATTGTACGAAAAAATTTCTGTAGTGAATATATTAAATTTCTTTCAATGGCGAACATTGTAATCAAGTAAAAAGAAATAAACAAGTCTCTCAAAATAGAACCGTAGCAAAGCAGCAGATGACTGATCTTTATCATACTGCAACAAATTTCAGGCACATTCAACATCGTAACAATTATTAAAAACAAGTATCACTTCATATGAAATAAGAACTAATTAGCACATGCAACAACAAGAATCACACACTCACATTTTCTTGGTGCATGTCAAATTTACCAGATTAGGAGGTATGGACCATTAACTTGTTACAACTCAAATCTCTGGTTTTAATCAAGAAAAATAAACAATACAAGGAACAACACAGAGAAATATAACGTTCAAAATTAAGTGAAATCCTAATTGACAACTTACAATATACCAAGTGCCTGCATTTGTCCAATCACTGATGGAACCATAGCTCATGTACAGCTAAAACATCAATAACAAATTACATGATTCTACGCATTATTACAAATCATAGTAATGCTAGCTCATATTAAACAAGATTAAAAAAGTGCACTTCAGGGCTCATATGTAAAGAAATATACAATACATTCAAAGAATCTAAGCTTATACAACTACTTTCCTGATTTTCTTCCTATTCAAAGAGCATGTACTGACCTATATCAGGAAGCAGTATGAAAAATAAATGCTTTTGAGAATTTTAAAAGCTACTCATTAATACAAAGAAGGGAAATTTAAGTTAAGTACCTCTTGTAATTCAGATTTAAAGTGAATTATTAAACTTCTAAAAGATATAAAAATCTTATAGGCAAGCAATAGAGGATAATACCCTAAATTAATGTTACTAATTGGGGAATCAATGTTACTAATTGGGAAATCTAATCATTCATGAGTCAGATAAATGTCGCTAATGATTAGTCCATAGAAGAAAATGATTTCGCAATCATTTTATGAGAGTGACAAACTGGTACTGTAAGCAGTTATGAACTAAGAGTTCAAGGGCAGGAAAATGTACAAAAACTATTTAAGATGAAACCATTGAAAAGTTATTCGATTTTATTTCTTCAACAATGTGGATCATTGAACATTCTTGGATCTGAAAAGATTTAAACATGTTATATTAGGACCTGAACTAGAAGAAATAAAAAAAAATGTTAAAAACAGATCCAAAAGCCTACTCCAGTAAAGAGGTTCGTTTAACTGATAAAATACTACCACTCTGCCAGGTTATTAAGCACAAAGTTAAGTTATTTCCAAAAGTATAATAAAGTAACATTCTGATGCTGCTGGTTTAGTAATCACACAAGTAGAGTGACTAATAGAATAAATAATACAAGAAAGCTTAAAAAAACTTGCTCTCTAATAACCTGCGATTTGTACGACTTCTTTTTAAGTTAATACTTTTGACAGCCTCCTTTTTGGCACCAGGCAGAACCTTCTCATCTGCAAACATTTAGCAATATAAAAATGGCAAGGAGAAAAATCATAAAACAATAAGCCACAGCCCAAAGAAAGGATGTTGATTTTATATATGTTAATATGATAAGGCACAACCTCTTTTGCTTGTCTATAATACCCTAAATATGATAATAACAACATATTATCATCTCAATCTAATAGGGGAATCAATGTTACTAATCCCCTCGTTGTTAATAATCCCCTTTTTATTGTAAATGTCATGAGTATAGTGAAAGCCTAAATTACTAATCCCCTTTCAAATGCATATTACAGGTGAACAAAATTCTTAACCTAAATTACTAATCCCCTCTAAATTAACGAATCTTCTAAGATTGACCACCTCAAATAGAAAACCCAATCCTCACAAACTCAAGGCAAGTAAGAAACTTAAGTTCATACATACCTGGTGTATAACCAATAGAGAGAGAAATCGACGACGGTGACGTGTGAGCAGTTTCGGCCAAGAAAGAACCCAAATAGAAATAGAAATTGCTACCTTCAAAGGTTGAGCGATAGATCGACGGTGGCTGTTGCGGGCTTGAAGCAACTTCGAGGCACCGATGGTAAATCGGAGAAGAAGGCGACAAAAGAAATCAGGTATAGAAGATGGTGGTGAACGGCAGTGGCGAATTTCAGTTGTAGAGGGTGAAAATTTACAGGAAATTGATCGAAAAAAGAGGCGCATAGTGAAAAGAGCTAAAGAACGCTAAAACAAGATGAAGGAAGAGGAGGCGTCGGAGAAAAATTGATCGATTTGAAGAGAGGAAAGTGAGATGGTTTTCTGTGTTAGACGGAAAAGCTGAGAGGAGAACAGAGAGGGTATTTTTTATGGATAAATTTAATTTGTTTTATTTTATTTCATGCGTTTGATGTGCTTTTGGCGCTCGGATTCCCACCCCAATTTTAATACTTTTTACCAACACTTTTATAATTGTAAGAAATGTGTTATTATTAGTAGGTTTTGTCAACATTAACAAATAAGTGTTGGCACAAGTCAATTTTCTATATTAAAATGGCAACACTTTAGTGCCAACACTTGGATTTTTAGTTATCATAGCCCATATATGGTGTAGTGCATTAACCTCTACCGTTCTGACCGCTATAGTCTCCGATAACTCCACCACCTCCGTCGCATCCCGTCGCTCCACCGCCTCCGTCGCTTCTCCGTTCATCCACTTTCTTTCCTCTTTCTCTTTTTCTAGGTATGTGGCCGGTTTGTCCAAGCTTTTAACCTAATTGAAATCTTATGTTTTTCTCTTAACACAGGTCTCTGCTCTCTAGATCTCTACTCTCTCTAGCTCGATTTAGGACCAGCTTCAATTCGGTTAAGTTCCTTCTAATCTGTCAACTGCAGAAGCTCTACCAACCAGGTAATTTTGAAGGATATGTTTTGGTTATTTATATATGAACTTTGTGCTGTGATGTGATATCAAATGCATTTATATATTCAATTCTTTTTGTTATGATGTTTCTTGTGTCTTGCATAATAAAATGTATCCTGTCTTAATCTATTCTTTTACCTTTTCATAATGATTTTGTGTGAACAGAGTGTGCACAAAAATGTATTAGGTGAAAACGGTAGTTTTTTTCCATCGATAAAATCTATTGACAGAAGCTTAATCTCTTTTATCTTGAGATTGATGATTGTGATGATGTTGAGATATATGCTGAAAGTGTTGGACTTGTATTAAGGGTTTACTGTAAATTTGCTAGTTTATATATTGCAATTTATAATATATAGTCTTTGCTTCAGCATCTAAGAATTTCTAAATTACTATGTAACAGGGGACATATATATGTGTGTGTGTGTGTGTGAAAAGACTATGGAACATAATGACATTTTCATTTCTTTGTAATATGAAATGACATATAGAACATAATGACATATGTTATCGTAAGTGTACTTATAATAAAACTGAAATTCACCTATCCTTTTTGAGATAGATTATATAAAAAGAAAATGGACCGGAGTTGGATGCATGTGAAACGGGCTTCCGTTATGTACTTGCAAGGTGTTAAAGAGTTCATTGCTATTGCCCTTGAATACAAGTCAAAAACTGGGCTTGGTATTCGTTGTCCCTGTTACGATTGCAATAACACAAGGATTCCTGAAAGCATAGACATATTGAAAGATCATTTAATTCATCAGGGATTTACAAAAGGGTACACAAGGTGGACATGGCATGGTGAAGTGTTAGATGTGGAAGAGAGCTCAAGTACTACTCCCATAAATGAGCCAATAGTTGATTCATTTGTTGCTGATGTACATGTGGGGGATGAAGATGATAGAATTGATGAAATGTTGCAGGATGTAGAAGAGAATTTCACGGAGAATCCCAACATGTTTGAAAGTATATACATAGCATCAAAGACGAAGCTATTTTTGGGTTGTGTTAAATATACAACACTATCAACTATCCTCACATTGTTCAATTAAAAGACAAGACACAATATCACCGATGAATATTATAAGGATTTGTTAGAAGTGTTGGCAGACATGTTGCCTGATGGGAACACACTCCCTAACAACTTGTATAAGGAAAAAAAACTCATGTGCCCTATGGGTTTGGAGTTTGAGAGGATTCATGCATGTGCAAAAGATTGTATCTTGTTTCGAAAAGAGCATGCGAATCTGGAAGCTTGTCCGAGGTGTGGTTCGAGTC
>CATIWQ010018941.1:0-11112 GCA_949673415.1 Euphorbia schlechtendalii | reverse complement strand
CCCCGGTCGTTCACGTGGAATAGGTTCTCACATCGGATACTCAACAGTCTTTGGACGTGCTACTAGGCAAACTTTCGGTTCACAAGTACCGGATCCTAACTTGCAAGCATTCATAAAACATCGTGTTGCCTAGGTATATATTTTTAGAATGTAGTAATAAGATATTTGTGATCTACTTCACTATTTACAATTTCATTAATTGATTTATTATTTAGATTATTTAATTTATTTCTGAAAGGTTATCTTGGCATTTGTTTTAGTCACTTAAGGAATAAAGAGATGGCTCTGATGTGCATAGTTCAGTGAATTCCCAATCCCAACCAAGAATCGTAGATCTTCTTGCAGGCTTAAAGGTATTGTTATGTAGAGTTATAGATTGCCAAAGTTTTTAGGTGATTAAGTGATTAAGTGTAAATGATTATTATAACAAGTTTTAAGTTGGAAACCAAGAGCAGTGTGATGATTATTATAATGTAGTCTTGTTTTTCACATAATATGCTTCATGAAATCACTGGGAAATATAAAATGCAACTTTGCATTATTTATCAATGGTAAACAAGTGGAAATTGCCAGTGGAAGTGTCGATCTTGATAGGGCTATTGTTCACGAAGCTTCTATTCCACCTAAAAATGTGTGTGCACAAATATACGATGTCGAGGAGCCATACAATGATTACGAAGTTCCAGTACCTTCAAACGATATACGGATTTTAACCAAGGTAGCTTCATCTTACGTGCAATGGCCGAAGGAACTGGTCATTCCACATGAATTAAGTTCTTAAAGTTATATGCATATAATTACCATTTTTTTACGAGTTTGATTTAAGAACTGATGATTAATGTTACTTAGGTTCACAAGGTTGTTTCTTCCTTCAAATTGCAGCAAATACAAATCCCAAAAATTCAAATTCCCAAAATCCAAACAAGATGAGTTTGAAATTCAAAATGTTGTGCACCTTGTTGGAGACCAAAGATAATTTTGAGGAAATTGTTATTCCAAATTCAAATAAAGATATAGTCATTGATGCCTCAACTTATAATGGTGTAACCATCTACCCTGATGCTATATGTGAGTTGGTCAATGGAGAAGAGATCGAAGCTCAGATTATTGCAATATAAACGCTATAAGTTCTGTTTTTATATTGTCTGCCTGTGTCTTTTATTTTCATGAAATTTTCATCCATTTTCTTATATCAATGAAGGCATATATATTCTTCCAAGTGACTAGCTATATATAGATATTTTAACTTGTTTTTACATTTTTTCAGCGCATTGATATCCAAATGTGATGGTTTGGATCGATTTGGATTTGTAAATCCTATCATGGTATCTCATACTATGTGGATCAACAAAAGCAATCATGAGTCACTAAGATACCTAGGAGAAATCATAACGAAAAATATATCTAAGCTGTTCATTTTTCTGCCATATATCAAGAAGTAATTTTTCCTTTCCAAATGTGTTCTATTTCTAATTAAATGAAAAAATTGATTGTGATATATATACATTAAGAAAGTTATAACTTTTATTTTGTAGCTATCATTGGTATCTTCTGGTGATTTGTATAGAGAGGAACGAGATATATGTGTATGATCCTCTTAAGAGTGCGAGAGCAAAAACAAAAGATCTTGGAATTAATCATTGGCGAGATCAGTTAAGTAACTGTAATTGGTTAAGTTTTATGGAATTAAAAATTGATCTTGTAATTTGTCAATTACTTATGGTTGTCTTGTGAATGTAGAGCATTGATCGCTGTATTCAGTAATTTCCAAAGTAATTAGTGGATAAAGGATAGAGCGAAATGATTCACTTATATCACTGGAAAGGTATGATTGTTATTAATTTAACACAGTAACTGATTACAGATAGTGCACTTGTTAATTAGTTTAAACTTTTTCAATTTTTCTAGTGTGTAAAGCAACCAGGTTTAGTTGAGTGTGGTTATTATGTGATGCGTTTCATGTGGGATATAATTAAGGAACATGGTGATTCAACATGTCTTTCACAGGTATTTACATTTGTAAATTATAGTACTAAAATTGATTGTTTAGTGTTCTATTCTTGAGCTGGTTTTCCATGTTTCTTTCGGTTGTGTTATTGATCATATATGTATTCATCCTTTGAATTTCAATCTTTTGCAAGTACCGATCCTTACACCGATCTTGAGATACAAGAGGTTACCGAGATGTTGGCTTCGCATTTGATAATTTCTATGTTAAAGTAGCTAGTTTTATAAATATGAGTGCTTTAGTTTTAGTTTTATTATCTTTGACTTGAATCTAAATGATAGAATTTATTAGTGTTTATACTAGCTAGTCGCTTTCCTATGCACTGTTTATACTATCTTTCGGTTTCCTATGCTATATCAAATTCAATATCATATATGTTTTCATATAGTTTATAGTTTATCTTTATTTGTTTCCAGTTTTTATAATTGTGAGACTGTTTTTATTAAAATTTGACAGTAATTCTGGATATAAATAAATAGAAGTAAAATTTTTTTATACAAATTAATGCAATTTCGTCGGTTTTTAAAAAGAACTGACTCCAAATCAACATTGTCATTTATTGGAACCAAGTGTAAGGCAGTCGGTTTTGTATTGCAATGCCATCGGTTATGTATAGGAACCGATGGCATTATGCATTGCAATGTCATCGGTTATGTATAGGAACCGACGGTATTAATGCAATAATGGCATCAATAATAAATGACGATTCTGTATGGATCCAATGCCATTACTTACAAATAGCGTCATTTATTAGAGTCGATTATGTAGGGACTGACGCTGATACTTAACAACGGCGTCGGTTATAAAACTAACGCCATAACTCGAAATGTAATCGCATCGGTGGCTGTGGCGTCGATTCAAAACCGATGCCAAAAGTCATTTTCAACCGACGCCACTGACCTATTTTCCACTAGTGTTTTACACACTAAACACTATAATTTAAGTCATTTTTATACTTGATATAAAAGATTTCATGTGGTATGTAGTTGTTTTTGGTGCAAATGCAGATACTATGTAAATCTTGGGAGTAAAATGATCTAAAGTGGAATTCTATGTAAAAAGAGTGAAAAAGGTGTGAAAATATGCGTGGAACATAAAGATTTGGCTTAGGATCGAAGCTGTCGAAGTTCGATGAAGTTACAAGAAGAATTCTGAAGAAAAGCACAATTCACGGTTCGTGACTTGATACACTTCAGAAACTGAAAATTGTCAAATAAATATTCACGGTCACAACTTTTATATCACGTTCATGACTTGGATGGTTTTTTGGTCAAATCTTCTTAACTACCAACCGCCAGATAAGAATGATTAACCACCATCAACCGCTAGATAAGAATGATCAACCACCATCAACCGCCATCAACTACCAACGAAAAGACACTTATCAGAAGTCAACCAATCATGAATAGATGCCTATCCATTGTGGATAAGATTAAAGCTTCTCAACCAATCACAATGAAGTGATGCAATCTTTCGCTAATGGACACAACTATTCATTTGGATAGACGCAACCCTTCGAACTCTATAAATAGGGCTCCAAACCTCACAAATTTCGTGGCATTGGAATTAGAAAAAGTGAGAGATATAGTGTGTGCGTAGATAGAGAGTGAAATTATTTAGTTTTTGCTACATTTATAAGTTTTAGCAAAAAAATGTTTAAGCGATTCGAATCAATGTTTCGATCACTAGATTTCTCTACATATTTGAGTGATTGTTGTATAAGTGTACTTGCAAATCACTTATCAACAAAATTTTTCATTCTTCAACATTCGTTTGTTTGATATTCACAAAGAATAGCATCCTAGCAAAGATTCTGTATGGGCCGAGACCAAATTCAAAGCAGATGCAGGAATTGCTAGAATTGACGACTCCCATTAAAGAGTGGATATGGTTTGATCAACTTTAGTTTCCACTTGCATACCTTACAGCTTTGCTTTGCTTTCTACTCATAAGTTCTATTTTAAAGTTTATGATATTTCTATGTGTCATAATGTGTATTTCGTGTTGAGTTTTTATATTAATCAAGTTATATGCCTTTGAGTTAACTTTAAGAGTAGTTTCAGGGTTAATGAGATTGTGTATAATCACACTGGATCTGTGATTTTAACACTGTTTAGTGAGCTAACATTTTTGGAATGGTAACTTGCTAAATGTGGCTATGTGAGAGCAACCATACTAAGCATAGTAATATTGTTTTCTAGGTTTATATAATCATCTTAATTCGTTTGCACTAGATTTAGAAAAGTCATTTCATGTGTTGCTTTGCAGTGAATCATTGAACATCTGAGTGTCTAGAATCGATTATGTTAAATTAGTCTAGTGAACGTAATAACTTTGTTGAACTTGCATGTTTTCTTTGCTATGCTTATTTCATAGGAAAAATCTATATATTTAGAATCTCTAGTCTTCCATGCATATATTTATCCATTCTTCATTTTAATCCTCCCAACTAAAATCCAAAAATATTTTATTTTCTTTATTCCATTTTTCGTGTTGATCTTTAGAGTTAGTCCTTCCTTGTGTGATTGATATCTTTTAAAACTACATCATAATTGTATACTTGCAGTGGTCACCATTTTTCTATTTAGATAAGTGGTATTGACAACACCTGTTCGTATTTTGAACTTATATCTTATCGGTAGGAAAGTGGGTGACAAGGTTTTTAGCTTCATTAGTAAATAAAAAATCCTAGGAGTTATTAGAGTCGAAACCTTGTGAACAGTGCGGGGTTTCTTGTCCTGAATCTTGTCGCTCGTAGTGAAGAATGAAGAGAAAAAAGTGAGGTTAGGGAGAAAAGTGGCAGTTTTGGGAGAAAGTTTCGAAATAGGAAGATATGAGGGAATAAAAAGGATGAAATTTTTTACATAGAATGTGCTAAAAAGTTGATGTCGGTATCGATATTGCCAATGTCGATACCGACATTGCAATAACAACACCGATATTGGTAACGCTGGTATTGGCATGGGCTTTTGAGCCTAGCCCATTTTCATTTTTTTAACTTTCTTTGCGGGACCAGGCTCATTTTTTATAATTTTCTGCAGCTATAACTGTACTAGAATACAAATGAACATTTATGGGACCTCCCCAAACACCTCAAACTCAATTTCTTTTCTTTACGGGGTCAGAATCAAAGACTCTTGTGCTTTGGCCCTTGTATGAAAAAGTGAGTACTTTTCCTCCAACATATCAACTCAATGATTAGAGCACTCGTTACGAAGGTACTTCTAACATTAGAAATTGTTTTTTTACTGCATGACTCAATAAAATGCCTACTTACCCCATTATCAACCATGAATGGCGAGGTAGGATTAAACAGCTCCCAATCAACTCAATCGGAGAAAGGAGGATCCATGAAATGATAACGAGGCTGAATGAATACCTCAAAAACCCTCCTTTTACAGTCTTGCCTAATCACTATAAACAAGAGGTCCACTTATATGAGGTAATTAGCCCATGCCAAAGAAAGAAATGACCTTGCTACCCAAATTGGCAAATGTCACAGAAATAACAAATGGAGTAGTCAGCAATTACCTAACTAGGATCATGCTTCCCGAAAAAAAAGCGCATGTTTTCCTTGATGTAGGGAATACCACCCTAGAAGATTGGTCACTAATAAAAAAGTATGACTTCTCAACCCCGCTGCTCTCATATCATGCGATCATATTGATTACATAATCTACAGTAATCCTAGGAGGGGAATCCTATGAGTATGGAATTTTTTATCCTCACTTGCAAGTTCGATGATAAAGCTGTAATTTATTTTCCTTTGCTAGTCTTTCACTTTGACAAGGTCTCGAACATCCTTAGGAAATGCACTTCTTATTTCTTGTGAACTTTATAAAAATCTCCTTTATACTAACCCAGGCCCGAATTAAGCCCAATACAGGCTTAAAGGCTTAATGCTCACAATGACATTGCAAAGTTGGTTTTCACATTGAAGATATAGGTGTATATATATAAACACCAATGTTGTCAGGAAAGTAGTATTAAGACCTATATTTGGCCCAGCCAAGGCCCAAAAACCCATGCCCATACAGACATTGTCAATATCGGTGTTTGCATTACTATGCGGACATCATCGAGTCAGCACTAGCAGAATTGCAGAATTTTGGGAATAATTGAATTCTTAGTCTTCTAGGCCCCTTGTACCCTTGGTTAACCATCCCACCGTGCCCAATACTATAGGGTGACTGGAGAGAGACCTCCCTCCTTTGGTTGGACATTAGGAGGGGGTGGAAAAGGAAAAAATGAACAGTAAATAAATATGAGGTTTTTTGATTGAAGAAACCACTCTTACAAAAGGAAAGCTTACATTCAAATGTTGGGGGGTTGGATTTTCATGCACAAGAGGCAGAGGAAAAAATGCTCATTGTTTTAGAGAGAAAATTCATTAAGTTCATAAGCTTTGGTTTGTTTTTTGTGAATGCTCAAAGAAACAGATAAGATTTCTTTTGAAGAGCTTAAGAAAAGTTCATAAAAAAGGTATGAACATAGGTTTTCTGGGAATTATTTAGGTAACTTTTGAGGCTTAGATTCAGTAAAACCTAAGTGAGATAAAAGGTGAAAGTGTTCTTAGTCCACATCCATGTTGAAGCCATTTTTCATCACATTTTTCTAAGTTCTAACTCAATAGAACTTGGTGGAGGAGTTACAAACAACAACTTAGACTACATTTTAGCTTCTACATTCTAAGTTTGAGGAGGAAAACTTACTCCATTTCCAATTTTCAAAACTACATCACATAAACTAAAGAAATAAGGAGAGCTTCTAGGAGGAAATTTTTAAATCTTAAAGAAGTGGATTCTCAACTACAGGGTGTGCCTCTGAGTTCTTAGAGTTGTGTTTCATATTATCTTGATTACTTGTTGTTATTTTGAGTGTTTTTTAAATTCTTAACATCTTTGCACACTACAGGAAAAATAGGGTAATGTGAATGTCAATGTTACCACGTTGGTGTCTATGTTACAATGCTGACACCAATGTTGCAATGCAAACATGGGCATTACCTCTTTTTTCTAGCAACTTAATTTATTTTAGTTTCATGATTAAGGACAATTGATCGAGAATAACTTGTTAAAATTGACAAAAATTGACAAACTAAGTCTAGTGGAATATTTAAACTTTAAATTAACTTTTTTAATATATTCCGGAGAAAATTAAAGGTTTAAAGATAGTTACATCTTCACCGAGATAAAATATTTACCGTTCTTAACTTTTTCTAGAATATATTCAAAGGGTTCATGTTTATGTTCCTGAGCCTAGAGTTACTTATGTATATCTATATACTTATTTATGATGAAGTGATGTCAAGAAACCCCCACAAAGGGAATGCAATGATTTTGGATATTCGACCCAACAAAATTCACACATGGCATTTTCACTAATAAATTAAGCAACATACTTGTACGTAAAAATGAATTTATTTATGTAATTAGAATCGCGAGCCTTTTCGACACTTTTAAATCGATAACAGGGATCTTACAAATATGAACACCGAACAAACTTTGTACATTGGTACGTGATTGTGTTATGAAAATATTTTTGTTCTAACCTTTGTGGATGTAGGTAGAATAGGTTAAACGTATGTTAAGATTTATTTTCCTTTGGGTATCGCATTTCAATAAATGGCGTATGTATTTGCTAGATCGTTTGTATAATAAGATATGGATGTATTCATTTACCTAGATCTAATGAATTGTAGGCCATTTGTACCCCCCATCCCAAATATGTAAATAATCCCACTATACTTAAAGCATTTCCTTTTCTACATGTTTACTTTCCACACTTATTGCCTTCCTTATACATGCAAATATTGCAGGTTAATCAAGACAACTATTGAACATGCAAGATAGCAACGTAGAATTTCAAAACTTAAAATTAACCTAAAGGATCTCCTAAGCATGCCATGATTGATATAATCCTAGTTAAAACGTTCCATAGAGACTTTTAGGTTTATAAAGCTTATAAAAGAAACCTAGCATCTAAGATTAGAGCAATACCAGTTGGTGTGTGCTTCTTCTCCTCTTTTGGTTGCAGCGTTCCCTTAGAGCAATTTGGCAAAAATTCATTAGCATGAGCTTCCAAACTATGATAGCCTCTATAATTGATCCACACGGATCTTCACCGACCAAAACCTCATTGAGGATGAATCCGTTAGTAAATAGCAGCTACTAGACTGCTCGAAGACCAACCTAAAAATAAATTGAAAAGGCTCACTTTAAGTAGAGCCTTTAAAAGAATACTTCATCATTTGGAGAAACTCATGAAGATTCTCGCACAACAAACAAAGAAAGAGATGTCAAACTCAGAGAGAAAAGCTAAGCTTAAGTGTGTGAAAACCAAGAGAATGGAGGCCTATATATAGGGAAAAGGGGGAGTGTAAGACTCCCCCTCACTTACTAGATGGGATGGGAATATTCCATCCCATCTAATTGAGTTAATCACGTGGGTCAGGGTGACCTACAGGCTAACCTGTATAGCTTGCACAAGCCCGCTTGGGTTTACCTTGCTACAGCAAGCATGGACTTGCAGCCAGCGCAAGCATTACTATGGGCAGAGCTTGTGGGCTTGCCCCGTATGCTAGCAGCCTGTGAGCTATTCAGCTCGCGAGGTAGCAGCGCAGGCCCCACTTCGAACAACCTGTGTTTTTTTAGGGCTCACTTGCAACGGGAAAAATTCCCTTGCTCGCTCTGTGAAATTTTTCCCTATTTCCTCTTTATTCTCTTTAATTATTAATTCAGTCCAGCCAATTAATAATTCTTCTAACGAATTCAACAACCAGATATTTTGGGCATAGACCCAGTTTATAGGTTCTTTACTTAGTTCTATAAAGACCCAAAGTGTGTAACCTCATAGGATCCAAAAGTATTGAGCTACTAGAGGTTAACATAAGCTTAGCTTCCCATCCGGGAACCTTTAAGCTAAGTGTTCTAGACCGATATGAAACCTGATAGCTCTAAACAATCAAATGGGCTTTCTAGCAAAGGCGTATGATCCCTCGATACTTGGAACGTCACATGCTTGTGACTTTATCCGATTCTACAATAGTAACAAATACAATATACTCTTTCCATCAGGTTACATACCATCCAGTTTATTGAGCTCTGATAAAGTATTAGCTCATGTAATAACCGTAGCTATTTTAGAATTAGACTTGTTCACGAAGAACACCACTCAGCTAATATGTATCAAGATTGCTTAGAAACCCATTCTATCAATCTTATACTTTGATCAGAGGTTTGTGAGTGTTTCACTTCAACAAGGGGCCCTAAGGTACATTGATAAGTGTATAATTACACTTATTATCATATTAATTTTATACACTAAACACTATAGTTTAAGTCATTTTTATACTTCATATAAAAGATTTCACATGGTATGTAGTTGTTTTTTTATGCAAATGCAGATAATAGGTAAATCTTGGGAGTAAAATGATCAAAAGTGGAATTCTATGAAAAAAGAGTGAAAAAGGTGCAAAAAGATGCATGGAACTTAACGATTTGGCTTAAGATCGAAGCTATCAAAGATCGATGAAGTCATAAGGAGAATTCTAAAGAAAAATGCAATTCAAGGTCGCGACAACCATCCGAGGTCGTGATTTGTTCTTCTTCAAAATAGAAATCTGCCAATCAAAGATTCATGGTCGTGACTTGTATATCACGTTCGCGACTTGGACGGTTTTCTAGTTTTATCTTCTTAACTACCAACTGCTAGATAAGCATGATCAACCACCATCAACCACCATCAACTACCAACAAATAGACACTTATCAGAAATCAACCAATCAGGAAATGGTGCTTATCCATTGTGGATTATATTGAAGCTTCTCAACCAATCATAATGAAGTGATGTAATCATTCACCAATGGACACAACTCTTCATATGGATAGACGCATCCCTTTGAACTCTATAAATAGGGCTTCAAGAACTCACAATTTCATGGGCAAGCAGAGGGAAAACATTAGAGTACATGAGAGAGATATAGTGTGTGTATAGATAGAGTAAATGTTTAAGTGATTTGAATCCTTGTTTTGATCACTAGATTTCTCTATATTCTAGAGTGATTGTTGTATAAGTGTACTTGCAAATCACTTATCAATAAAAGTTTTTGTTCGTCAATATTTGTTTGTTCAATATTCGCAAAGAATAGCATCCTAGCGGAGGTTCTGTACCAGCCGAGATCGAATTCGAAGTAGACGCAACAATTGCGGGAATTGACGACTCTCATTAAAGAGTGGATACAGTTTGATCAACTTTAGCTTTCACTTGCATACCTTACAACTTTGCTTTTCTTTCTACTTATACTTTCTATTTAGAAGTTTATGATATGTCTATGTGACATAATGCGTATTTCGTGTTAAGTCTTTTAAATTAATAAAGTTATATGCGTTGGAGTTAATTTTAAGAGTAGTTTCAGGGTTAACAATATCGTGTATAATCACTGGATATGTGATATAATGCTTTTTAGTGAGCCAACATTTTTGGAATGGTAACTTGCTAAATATGTCTATGTGAGAGCGACCCGTACTAAGTTTAGTATTAACATTTTCCAGGTTTATATAATTATCTTAATTCGTTTGCGCTAGGTTTAGAAAAGTTATTTCATGTGTTGCTCTGTGGTGAATAATTGAACATCTGAGTATTTTGAACCGAGTTTGTTAGATTAGTGTAGTGAATCGTAAAATCTTTATTAAACTTGCATGTTTTCTCTGTTATCCTTATTTCATAGGGAAAATCTATATATTTAGATTCTCTAATCTTTCATATCTATATTTACTCATTCTTCATTCTAACCCTCCTATCCAAAACCTTATATTATTTTATTTTCTTTATTTTGTCTTCCTTATTGATCTTTAGACTTGATTCCTTCCCTGTGGGTTCAATATCTTTTAAAATTACATTACAACTGTATGCTTGCAGTTATCATCATTTTTCTATTTGATATATATTACGTGAACAAGTTCGTGGCGCCATTAATACATAGCCAAATCTTGTGAACAAATTATTAAACTGATTAGTAGAAAAGTGGCGAACAACATGTAATGAAAAAATGGCACCATTATCTATCTTGTAGGAAGTTTTGGATTAAGAAAAATCATAAGAGT
>CATIWQ010018895.1:0-24281 GCA_949673415.1 Euphorbia schlechtendalii | reverse complement strand
CTACTATAATGAATCGATGTCCATTAGTCGAGTTTGGCCGAATCTCGCCAATAATGTCGATGCCCCACGCTGAGAATGGCCAAGGAGTAGATAAGCTATGGAGCTCGGATGGGGGTAGATGGCTGATGTCACCGTATATCTGGCATTCGTGGTGCTTTCGTACTTCCAATATGCAGTCTGTGACCATTGTTGTCCAATAATATCCCTGGCGCTGTAGTTTCTTAGCCAGTGCTATCCCATTCATGTGTGGACTGCAGTCTCCCGGGTGCATTTGTCTCATTATCATCAGTGCCTCTTGTTCTGTAAGACATCTCAATAGCATTCTTTCTGATGTTCTCTTGAACAGGTCCCCATCTACATCGTAATGAGGTTCTTTCAGTGCCTATTACACCTTTTGGTATTCCCCGGTCTGTAAAAATTTGACGATGTCGAAGGACCAATTCTTGATAGCTTGTTGATCCTCCGTTTCCACTAGGCGATAGTATAAGGGTTCTTTGGATATTTGCAGTACAACAGGCTTGATTGACTGAGTTCTAGGGCCTTCCCACATTGATGCTATTGTAGTGAGTGCATATGCCATTTGGTTTTCATCCCTAGACATGTGTTTGAAGATGCATTTGGAAAATTTGTGTCAGATTTTCCATACTGCTTCCACGTAAGGACGAAGTGATTCTTTTCTTATTTACCAATCACCAGTGACTTGTTTAATCACCAGAGCTGAGTCTCCAACCACCGATACTTCTTTTACCCGTGCATTTCGAAGTGCTTCTAATCCAAATAGGCAAGCTTCATATTCTGCCATGTTGTTTGTTACTTGGAAATCCAATCATTTGGAAAGGGGTATAACTTCATTTTGTGGTGTTATTAATACAAAACCTAGGCCGGCTCCGTTCTTGTTCATTGCACCGTCGAAGAACATTTTCAACTCTGTACCTGCATCCTCTATCAATGGTAGTTGCTCATCTAGAAACTCTAGATTTTCAACTTAATCAGAGTCCAAGGGTTGATTTGCTAAAAATTTAGTGACTGCTCATCCCTTAATGACTTTTTTTTATCACATATTCGATGTCGAATTCAGATAATTGCAATAACCATCGTGAGAGTTTTCCAACCAGTGTTGGTGACAGGCATAAGTACTTCATCGGGTCTATCTTCGTGATGGCTTTTATCCGGTAAGATTGGAAGTAATGACGCAGCTTCTTTGTCAACCAAACCATCTTTGTGCAGATTTTCTCCACCAAGGTGTAGCGTGACTCATACTCGAGTAATTTCTTGCTCAAGTAGTACACTGCATGTTCGCTTTTGTCTTCGTGTTCTTGCACCAGCATGGCTCCAACCGATGACTCCTCTATTGCTCGGTATAGGATCAGGGGCTTTCCAAGTTCTGGTGGGCGGAGGATGGGTGGGCTTAACAAGTATTGTTTGATTTTGTCAAACGCTATCTGACACTGGTCATTCCAAACTACTGGTTGGTCCTTTCAAAGTAGTTTGAAGATTGATTCGTAGATGGAGTGAGTCTAGCGATGAATCTACTTACATACTATAGAGACCACAAGAAAGATCTGATTTCTTTCTCCGTTTTCGACGCGGGCATATCCCTAATGGCTTTGCTTTTATCAGAATCCATCTCAATTCCTTTTTGGCTGACTATATGCCCTAGGAGTTTCCTTGATGTAACCCCAAATA
This sequence comes from Euphorbia schlechtendalii, assembly GCA_949673415.1. Taxonomy (NCBI): domain Eukaryota; kingdom Viridiplantae; phylum Streptophyta; class Magnoliopsida; order Malpighiales; family Euphorbiaceae; genus Euphorbia; species Euphorbia schlechtendalii. The sequence goes on along the minus strand of CATIWQ010018895.1, from coordinate 22,595 downwards.
TGCACTTTTTGGGGTTCAAAAGGAGATTATATTTCTCGATTCTGGTGAGAAACTTATCTAGGATAGCTGGATGTTCCTCCCTGGTGTTGGACTTCACAAGCATGTCATCTACATAAACTTCCACCTCCTTGTGGATCATATCATGCAGGAGGGTTGTAACTGCTCGCTGATATGTTATGCCAACTTTTTTCAAACCAAACGGCATTACCTTGTAGCAGTATACGATCCATTCACTGATGAAAGCTGTCTTGATCTTGTTGGTTATCGCCATTAGTATCTAGTTATAGCCTGAGAAGCCATCCATGTAGGAATACATAGCTGCCCTTGCTACGCTGTTGACCAGTATATCAATGTGGGGTAGGGGGAAATCATCCTTTGGGGAGGCCTTATTTAGATCCCTGAAATCCATGCAGACTCTGACCTTGCCATCCTTCTTTGCTACTGGGACAATGTCAGCTAGCCACGTCGGGTATTCAACCACTTCTGGGAATTTAGCTTCAATCTACTTTGCCAATTCAGCCTTGACCTTTTCTACCCATTCCGGCCTTAAGCTACGTAGTGTTTGTTTTACCGGCTTGATTCAAGGGATAGTTGGGATGTGATGTTCCGCGATCTATTTGTCCACTCCAGGCATGTCCTCATATGACCAAGTAAATGCTTCTACGTACCGTTTAAGTACATTTGTGATCTCTCTTTTTTCTTCAGGATTCAAATCATTAGAAATTGTCACCATTTTTGGTGACTCATTTTTACCCAAGTTAATTTCATTTAATGATGTATCATGAATGTCAAAGACATTATGTGTATGATCATATGAATGCATGGTGCCGAGAACGAGCCAGATGAGAGGCGCGGTCCACCGAGGTGTTTGAAAAAAGGAGCACCGAGTTTGGGACCCGGGAAAAAGGTTGAAAGAGAAAAAGGTGAAAACGTTTTAGATCGGTTCGAACCCGAATCCACCGTCTCTTAGTGTGGAGTCGCCACCTGGATTAGCTCTTTCCAGGAATTAGAGTCCTGTGAGGCTTAACGTCCGGGGGATGGCCCACCATGACACAGAGATTCGGGTCTAGGATAAGTTGCTTATTTCTTAAGTGATCACATTATATTACATTTACAGAAAACCCTATTTTCTTAGTTATGCATATTTGCGCTTAGGTCATTTTTCGACTTTACATGCATGATTCACGTATTGCAAAATAATAAATCATTCACAAAGATGAAAAATAAACCACCCACAAAATAGTAAGTAAATGTGGAAAATAAAATTACCAGGCTTTCAAAAATCGGGGGATGTGACCGCCCGCTACCCTGTTAATTACATTTTTCGTAAAATATGTGCAATATCCGAAGGAAAAAATAAAAACCTAAACATACATCTAACCTGCATCCACAAGGGTTAGCATAGGGGATATATCATGTATGTTCGATTTGATTTTAGCGAGGCTCGTGTGGCCTAATTAAAACATCGATGATTTTAAAGTAGTTAATTTAAATAAAAATAGTTCGTTTTTATTTACACGTATGTTGGTCAATTTTATTAGTGAAAATGACTGCATGGTAAAAGGTGAGGTCTATTATCCGGGAATATATTTTATTCCCTTCATGGGAGTATTCTAATAAAAAAATTAAAAAAGAAATAAAAAAGGAAGAAGAGAATTAGAACATTTACAATAAAATAAAATAATTCTAGGTTCACATGTAGAAAGAAATTAAGAAGAAAAGGAGGAGCACAAACTAAGCAGCTCTAGGAACTCAGAGGCTTTACCCTTTTGGCGTGAATCCACTTCGGCGTGTCCGTTCGATTCCCGGGAGCGTTCCTCGTTCGTTTTTGTAGTTGTTGTGTTTTAATGTGAAAACAATTGTTTGGTTGGAAAATAATGTGTTTATTTATCCAAAATCAGACTCGGGTTCTAAATTTACTTTAGGCCTGAGAATATTTGAGGAAATTTTAAGAAATTTGATGAGCAAATTTGATTTTAAGATGAAGCGATTTGGGATCCAAAAGTGTTTTGGATCCGAGAAAAGATTAGAAGAAAGTAAGAAATATTGTTATTGTTTTTTTCTGAACGAGAGGATTTTTCTCTCTGAATTTTCTTGCCCCGTGTACTGAAAAAGACCCGACTATTTATAGAAAAAAGTCCTGAAAAATCCAAAATGGGGAGTAGTTTGGTGAGGCCTCGCTAGGCTCTTGGCGAGGCCTCGTCAGCCTAGCAAGGGAAGCCTCGCCAGGGGAGGCCTGGCGAACTCGCCAGAATGTCTAGTGAGTTAGCCAGATAACCTAGCAAGGCTCACCAAGGTCTGGTGAGCCTCGTTAGTGTCATGATGATGCTGGCCAGAATCCTGGCGAGGTTCGCTAGGTCATTGGCGAGCCTCGCCAGGCCCCTGGTGAGGTTGGCTAGCCCTTTGGCGAGCCGTGCCCCGCCAAGTATAGGCGAGGCGGGCTCCGGGTCCGGCTTCCGGTTGCGTTTTCAAAATTTTTTGTGTATTTTTATATTTTTTAGTTAATATTTTTTTATTTTATTATTTTTATTATTTTTAATTTTTTTATTTAGTTAATTAATTTCTGAATAAAATTAAATAATTTTATCTAAAACATCCTTCTGAATTAGAGACAAGGAGGATTCCCTTTCGGATGCATCAGGATATTCGAAAATTGTGTGGTTCAAGGATAAAATCCCGAAAGAGCCGTCATCATCGAACGTGCGAGTTGGTTCAAAAGCCCGTGCTAACACCCGATCATTGCCGCCGGTGGCAAGAGGTGGCGGCCAATCGGAGGTTTTGGTAAACGATAATGCAAATTTATCATCGAGCTCCTTAGGGTTTGACATTACAAATATGAATAGAATTGTTCTAAGAGCAAGTTATATCAAACAAAGATTTAGTGAAGAATTGTTAACATTCAAAGTAGGGGAAAGGATTTGCATCTTTAATGGGAACCATGTGAACGTTATGGGTGGAGCCCTTGATGAGTATCACGACTAACGGTCTATAGTGGGATCAGGATTGAGCTATTTTGTGGTTATTTTGTTTTTATTATATCTTTAAGCTTTTTATGTTGGAATTATCGTGATGGCGTGTCGAATAGTGCCAAGCAATTTTGTGAGATTATTGATTAGAAAATGGAATTTGAATTTTTTTTGTTCTAATTAAGACTAAAGTGGCTGCAATTTCGGAACAATTTCTTTGGAAGTTCTGGGGGCATAATGATTTCTTGGCTCGCGTGGTACCCTCCCAATAAAGGTCAGGGGATTGCTAATTTCGTGGAACTCGAATTTGATGCAAGGGAATGTGATTCATAGCGTGGATAGGTGGACTCTTATTCACTTAACGTCTATTAATTTTAATGGTTTTGTTTTGTGTATTTATAGACCGACCACATATATTGATTGTATTGCTTTTTGGGGTGAATTATATGAAGTTATAGGGGAGTATGAGAATATTATCATATGCAGGGACTTTAATGAAGTACTTCATAGCTCGGAACGCTTTGGTGGTGGAATTACCAACTCTATGCTCACTTTCAACAATTTTGTTGATGATAATTCACTTTATGATATTCCTTTGAACGGAATGGATTATACCTGGTCAAATAGCCTATCGTACTCTCGTATTAATCATGTGTTGGTTTCTTAAGGAATTCTAGACTTGTGGCCCTTCATGAATTTATCAACAGTCGATTCTCCCCTATCCGACCATCTACCGATTATCTTCTCATCTCATGTGCTAGTACAAAATGGTGGTAGAATTTTTTTATCACTCAATTGTTGGTGGGACAACTCGGGGTTTTTACCTTTTACAAGGTGAAATGGGGGGAAATTTGTGATAAGTGGTCTCGAAAGGATGTGGACTTCAAGCTAAGGAAACTAAGGGATTCCATTCATTTGTGGCACACATCGAATTTTGGGGAGCTTGAGAAGAAGATCAAAGAGCTAGAAGTAACTGTGGTCTCATTGTTATCTAGCACATCCTCTCGACCGGTTAATGGTGGTGTAGATTCGGATCTATATCGAGCACGCTCCCTCTTAGCAAGATATAGATTGAATTTTGAGAAAATTTGACATAAAAAATCAAGGGTGAATTAGGTTTCATTGGGTGATGATAATACAAAGTTTTTTCATCGCAATGCTTCGGCTCGTGCTAGGGGTAACTGCATATGTTAATTAGAAGTTAATGGCGAAATTATAAGAAGCCCGGGAGCCATTGTGGTGACCATTAGATCGTTCTATAATGATTTGTTCATAGAAAGGGAATAAATCCCCTTTTCTCTTCAGGGGCTGCTGTTCCGTGAGGTGACCGATGGTATGAATATAGGGCTGATTGCTCCTTTTTGTGAGCATGAAATATGGGCCGCGATGTGTTTATGTAAAGCCTCGAGTCTTTATGGTTTTAATTTCTATTTTTACAAACAATTTTGAAGCAAGTTAAAGCCATGTATTTTGGGAGTTTTCGATAAATTTTTCTCTACGGGGGGGCTGCCATCATCAATTAAGAATTCATTCACGGTTCTCATCCCTAAGGTGCCGGGTTCTTGCTCTTTGGGAAACTTTAGGCCTATTGCACTTGTCCATGGGATATACAAAATCGTCACTAGGGTGTTAGTGGTTCGGATTAAACCAATGCTAAGTGAATTAATCTTGGATAATTAGTTCACCTTCGTTAAAGGGAAAAGCATTCATGAGTGCTCTTTCATCGCATCTGAAATTATTCACTCCATTCATCATCGCCGTAAATCGTGTTTCGCTTTGAAACTTGATTTCAAGAAGGCGTATGATTGCATATCTTGGGATTTTATTGACGCGATTTTACATCGAATGGTATTCGATAAGAAGTGAATTCCATGGTTGGCTAAATGTAGAAAGGATTCGGTGACTACAATTTTGGTTAACGGGGCCCCAAGCGAACCGATACATCATAGAGTGGCGTAAAACAAGGAGATCCAATTTCGCCCTTTATCTTTATTTTGGCTATCAAAGGATTAAAGCAATAATTTGACGCTAGCATACCCTGTGGCTTGATCCTGAGTTTTCGAATTGATGATGACTCACCCGACATATCTCTACTCCAATTCGTGGATGACACGTTATGTTTTATTCCGGATGATGCCTCGTTAATTCCAGTGGTGGTAAGAATATTACGATGCTTCGAATTGATGTCGGGTCTTAGCATTAATTTTAAAAAGAGTTCGTTGATGGGCATGAATGTGGAGGAGGCTTGGGTTGCTACTTGTGCCGAAAGCTTTGGTTGTAAAATGGAGAAATTCCTGATTATTTATCTTGGTACCCCCTTTGAGCTACAAACGTGTTACAATGTCATGTTGGAATCCTTTCATTGCGAAATTTCACAATAGATTACAAGGTTGGAAAGGCAATTGCTTGTCATATAGCTGAAGAGTTGTGTTGGAGAAATCGGTCCTTACCTCATTACCAATCTACTTGCTTTCGCTGTTTAAGCTTCCAAAGATGGTTAATGACAAACTCACCCAACTTATGAGAAACTTTCTTTGGAAAGGCGATGAGAAAGAGTGGGGTATTAATAAAGTTAGTTAGAGCTCGATTGCTCTACCGAAAGTAATGGGTGGTCTATTTATAAGGGACTTCAAGATTGTTAATTGTTACCTTTTACTTATATGGTCGTGGGAATTTTGAACGGGGAAATCAGATTCGCTTTGGTTTAAGTTTTTTGAGAAGAAATATAATTTTTCATCTTAGAAATCGTTAGAAGATTATAGTTGTAATGGGGTATCACATGTTTGGAAAGGTATTTTAGATGTTTGGGTAAAGAACGAGGCCGTATGGAGCACTTTCAAGCTAAACATCAAAGTGGAGATTGGTTCGGGTACGAGATGTTCCTTTTGGTTTGACAATTGGACTTCAAACCAATCCTTGGTGGATCTTTTTCCCAACCTTTTCAATCTATGTAATTGGAAAACGTGCTCGGTTGAGGAGGGATGTCGCTTCGTGTTGACTCTTGGTTCGACTACTCGACCATTTTGGGGACGAAGATTAAGGATATCTTTTGTGGAAAGGTGTGATGAGCTTAAACAGTGGCTGTTGCAGTCCTCACCTAGGTTGTTCGACATTGCCTCGGCAAGGTAGTAGCTATGCTGTAGGTTTCTAACCAGCCTGACAGAATTATCTGGATCGGGGGTGGTTCAGCTGCTTTCTCGGTTGCGAGTTTTAGTGCAGCTTGGTATAAATCCTTGGCCCACAGGCTACGTATGGAGTTTCAGATTATTTGGGATGCATGCCTCATGCTAAAAATTCGATTCTTTGGTTGGTTAATTTTTCATGGTAGAATTCGATCAAGAGCTTTTCTAGTTCGTTGAGGTTGCCTTGATGTTGCAACATGCCATTTTTGTAACGAGATCGAGACTATGGAACACACTTTATTTCATTGTACAAAAGCACATTCGGTATGGTGCAACCTTTTCAATTTATTTGGTGTATCAGTGACTATCCCGAACTCGGCTTACATCTTCCTCTCCTTATGGTGGTGTTTCTTATCTGTTGGACCCAATCATGACTTGGCTACTTGTCTTTGGTTTGTAATCTCATGGCATATTTGGAAGAGAGAAAACAGACTAATATTCGACGACCATTATAGAGACAAAGATATTTTGCTAGCTAGTTACTACTTTTGTAAATTCATTTTCTTATCTAGGAAGCGTATTTTTCAAGGTGGTTCGTGTGATGTACTAGCCCAACCTAGTCTTATGATTGATTGTAATTAATGATTGACTCTCCTTGAGAGTTCTTATTTTATTAAATAAAAGAGGGATAGGTGTAATTTTCACCTACCCCAAAATTTTTCCGATGGAGGAACACATTGTTCCTCCGGAGGATTTTAAAAAAAATCACTACGACTAAGTTTGAGCAAAACCTTAATCTAATTATCACATCATTTTCTATAATAGGAATTAAAACCTAATTCATGCATAGCATACTTTAATCAATTCATAGAAAATAGCAATTTCAACATATTATAATCAATCATGGTTAGAATAAGGTAGGCTCTGATACCACTACTAGTTAATCAAGATAGTAATTGAACATGCAACATTGCAAGGCGGAATTTCAAAATTTAAAATTAACCCTAAAGGATCTTCTAAGCATGCCATGATTGATACAATCTAAGTTGAAATTTTTTATAAGTGCCAATAGGTATATAAAACTTATAAAAGAAACCATATCATATAAGTTTAGAACATTACCAGTTGATGCGTGCTTCACTATTCTTTTGGATGCGGCGTTCCCTCAGAGAAATTCGGTACAACTTCATTGGCACTAGCTTTCAAAATAGGATAGCCTCTACGATTAATCCACACGAATCTTCACCGAGCAAAACCTTTGTTGAGGTAGAACCTGTTGGTAGACAGCAGTTGCTAGACAGCTCGAAGACCAACTCGAAAATATTAACTAAGAAGGCTCACTTCAAAGTAGAAAGAGCCTTCTAAAGAATTCTTCATCTCTTGGAGAAACTCATGGAGGATCTCACGAAATCTCACGAAGAAAAGATGTCAAACTTAGAGAGAAAGGCTGAGCTGAAGTGTGGAATAATGAGAGAGGGGATGCCTATTTATAGGGAGATTGTAGACTACCCCACAAAAATAATCTGGGAAAGGAATATTCCCATCCCACAATCAGATCAGCCGCGCAGGTCCTTAGGACCTACGGGCTAACCCGTGTGATGCCTCCACAAGGCAAGTCATAACAGGCTTGCCTTGTGCCGCAAGCTTGGTCTTGCAGGCCTTCCTGCAAGACTAAGCTTTCGAGCACACACGTGCGATGGCGGGCTTGCGTGGCAGGCCCCCACTTCAAACATCCCATGTTATGGCTTACGCTATGAAGTAGTCATGAAGTTTATCTTATCAATGTGCATATATATAATACTATGCATATATGATACCAGCGAGATACATAAATAAATAAAAGCATTGAGAAATAATACGGATGCCTTTATTAATAATAATAATAATAATACAAAACCGTTTGTACATTATAACTAATTAAGATATATCGGCCTAATTGATAAGTGTATAATTACACTTATTATCATGACATTTTCAATCATAAAATGATATGGTTTTTTTTCATTTTATACTTCATATAAAAGATTTCACGTGGTATGTAGTTGTTTTTTATGCAAATGTAGAAACTAGGTAAATCTTGGGAGTAAAATGATCAAAGAAGGAATTCAATGGAAAAAGAGTGAAAAATGTGCAAAAAGATGCGTGGAACACAATGATTTGGCTTAGGATCAAAGTTGTCAAAGATCGATAAAGTTGCAAAGAAGAATTATGAAGAAACAAAATTTCACGATCGTGACACCTATTCGCGATCGTGACTTGTCACTCTTCATAAATAGAAAACGCCAATCAATGTTCACGATCGCGACATGTGATTCACGGTCGTGACTTGTGATGGTCAATGGTTATCTCTTTTCAACTACCAACAACCAAATAACAACGATCAACCACCATCAACTTCCAACTGAAAAGACACCCTTTGGAAGTCAACCAATCATGAGAAGGTGCCTTTACATTGTGGATGAGGATGAATGTTTGCATCCAATCAAAATGAAGTGATGCAATTCTTCTCCAATGGACATAACTATTCTTTTAGATAGATGTAACCCTTTGTACTCTATAAATAGGGTTCAACCTCAACCATTTTCACAGAGAGCAGGAAGAGATTTTGGATTGATAGTGTGATACATGTTAGATGTGTATGTATAGATAGAAAGTAGAAATTATATAGATTTCGCTAGTTCAAAGTCTTAGCGAGAAAAATGTATAAGTGATTCGATTCCTATTTCGATCATTATATTTCTGCAAAAATTAGAGCGTTTGTTGTATGAGTGTAATTGCAAAGCACTTATCAATAATAGTTTTCATTCTTCAACATTCTTTTATTTGATATTCACAAAGGAGATCATCCTAGCAGAGGTTCTATACGAGTCGAGACCGAATTCAAAGTAGACGTAGAAATTGCGGGAATTGACGACTCCCATTAAAGAGTGGATACGGTTTGATCAACTTTAGCTTTCACTTGCATACCTTACAACTTTACTTTATTTTCTGCTTACACTTTCTATTTCGAAGTTTATGATATGTCTATGTGTCGTAAGGAGTAATTCATCTTGTGTCATTTATATTAATCAAGTTATATGCTTTTGAGTTAACTATATGAGTGATTTCGGGTTTACAAGATTGTGTATAATCACTAGATTTGTGATTATAACATTGTTTAGTGAGCCAACATTTTTGGAATGGTAACTTGCTAAATATGGCTATGTGAGAGCAACCCGTACTAAGCATAGTACTATTGTTATCTAGGTTTTTATAAGTGTCATAATTCTTTTACCTTAAACTTAGAAAAGTCATCTCATGTGTTGCTCTGCGGTGAATTATTGAATATTAGGGCGTGTAGAACCGTATTTGTTGAAGTTATCTAGTGTACAAAATATTCTTGATGATTTTGCATGTTTTTCTCTGCTAAACTTGTTCTTAGGGAATATCTATATATTTTACATCTTCTCTAGTCTATTCATACATATGCCTATCATCCAAACATCCAAATCCCTCCAATAAAAATTCACTACTTTCGTTTACCCCGTAACTCTAATTGGTTTTTAGAACGAATTCCTTCCTTGTAGGATTGATATCTTTTAAAACTACATCGAAACTGTATACTTGCAGTGGTCACCATTTTTCTATTTTGATAAGGAGTATTGACAACACCTATTCGTATTTTGAACTTTTATCTTATGGTAGAGAAGTGGAGAACAAGCTTTTTGGCTTCATTACAAAATATAAGCCCTTAGAATTAGAAGAGTCAAAACCTTGCGATCACTAATTGCCTTTAGGGCATACATCATGTCTAATAGAAACAACGGGTGAATACCCCTCCACATGGCTACTTTAGTGTTTATATGGATGCTTTGCAAAGAGGCTTCAAATATCCTCTTCTCGGATCAATATTTGGCTTGCTAACAATTCTGGGGATATGCCCTTCTAAACTTCACCCCAACGAGTAGGTGGATTTGATGGGTCACTACCAACTCTGTATGTATGTCGGGTTTGACTTCACCCCTGCATTCTTTAGGAAGCTGTGTAGCATCAAAAAGAATAAGGGGGATGACCACTACCAATTTGCTAAGCCACCTAGCTCCGGGTTCTATAAGTTTTTTGGGAGGCCGAATTCCAAGCATAACTTCAAGGAATTCTGGTTTTATATGACATAGACGAAAATCATCCAACCTTCCCTACCAAGTGGTCGAGCGAGAAACCTTCAAACTTCTCTAGGAAAACCCGCAAAGTGAGTGATCCTAGGGTAGAATTCTTTAAGAGCATGAAGCCTAATATGTGGAGGTTGAATACTATTGCGTGGGCTGCAATCCAAGGCCATTACTTGATTGCTCGTGATCTGGACTCAAATGAAGTTCTTTATCTATAGAATCATGACCCACCAACCGGTACTTACTTTTATCCATTTTTTATTTCTTTTAGGCATATCCACTCCTGAGCAAATGGTTGTTGATCTTTTAGCCGCCAAGAAGAAGGCCATGTAGAACCAAAGGACCAAGTCAGTCACAATGAAAGTGGGAGTCGCGAGCCGGCTTGAGGCGGGTGTAGGCTCTTCTGTGTCTAAGCATCCTTCAGCCATTCTGTTGAATGATCTGGCTACAAAGAAGTAGAAGAGTTTATAAGCATTAGCATATCTTATTCTCATCCATCCTCAAACCTTGTTAACCTGGCTTTATTGATCAAATAACTTGTGTATTCATCAGGTGGTTGAGGTGGCTTGTAGGTCATCAAGCTAGTCCCCTCCAAAGCACTCTTTGATGGATGTCTTTGTGAGGGAGGTGCCAGAAACCATTTGCAGGGACCTCAAGGTCCAATCTCTCATAAAAAGTTTCTTTCCTCTTCCAAAGGATGAGGAGAAATAGAAGGAGGAGGCAACGACCGACTTGTCAACTGTCCTCTTTCAAGACCTCACCTTTGTAAGTGCTTTTTTGTATTTTTCTTCAACTTTTTATCACTTGGTTTGTACTGACAGTCTCTTTGTTCATGTTTTTAGGTGATGTCAAGGATGAGTGAGCTAATCTTTCGAGCTTACAAGGACTCCCGATTTGAAATGAGGTATAAGACAGATGTTGACCGGGTCAAGGACCTTGCGGCCAAGCTAGCTACAGCCACCCGAAAGGCTGAGGAGGCTGAGAATGCCCGGGTGAGGGTAGAGAAGGATGAAAAGAAAGAACCCGAGTCTGCAAAGAAATTTAAGGAAGCCACCGCAAAGATCGTTGAATTGAAGGAGGCTTTGGCCAAGTTGGAGGATTGGTGAAAGAATGTGGTGGTGGCAGCTGAGGTGATCACCAATTGGCTGCTTGATTGTGGCTATCTCTATGGAGAGAGGGTGCTTCTTGCAAGCTAGGCTCTTCATCCGGATATACCGGATGACCTCTTTATAGAGGTGGACTTCTTGTTGGTCCGTAAGCAGGCTGTTGATAACACTAGAGGGGGTTGAAGGCTTAATCTTGGTTACTTTTAGATTTTCAAAGTTTAATCGCCAAGTTTGGTTTTTATATGCATGTTGAGTATGCATGCTGAGTTTTATATAAAAACTTATAAATTGCTCAGTAGTGCTGGCATAGTTTATCTTTAATCTGTAGCTGATTAAGACTACTCAGCACAGATTGGATAATAATCTAGATAATGATTGAGAGAGAGATGAATGAGCTGATCACTGATCAAGCTAAATGCTTAAAATTAGAACGTCAACACCTGAGATTTATCCTGGTTCGATGCCTAGCGTACCTCCAATCCCCGGATACTATCTCCAAGCTTTAATCCACCAGTGACTCGTTCCTTCAATAGGCAGAGAAGCCTTTACAGTGAGTAGACACTATTACAGAAAGTACATTTCTTTCTACCACTCAACTCACTTTGTGTACCCTTCCCAAACTGACACTCAGATTAATATAAGAATGCAAACAGTATTCAACTTATAGAAATGTTGAATCCTTACACTGTTAATCTAAGTAATTTCTCTCTATTACAAACAGATAAGACTTTGATGTTTGCTAATTGCTTGCGGTGGAATTTCTATGGAAGCTTGAGTAATTTGCATGCCATTTTAGCTCTTAAGAAATTCAAGGTGATTCACCAAGTTTGAATGTTTGCTCAAGTCTTCTATTTATACTTTGAAGCTCTGAGAAGTAACCGTTGCAAACTTTACGATATCGCTAATCTTCACTTTCTCATCTCTTCTAATCTTTCGAATCTTCCTTTTGGAGATAGATTCCTCGACGTTTAGAGATAGAATTTGAACGTTGAGGTGTGATAAAATTATGTTAACAAATTCTTGTTTATCTTCAAGCAATCTGGTTCTAAGAGAGGCACGCTAAAATGCAACGTGGAGTCTTCCAATTGGATGACCTTGCTGACATTGGCAGATTCGAGCGGAGACACTTGAGACGTGGAGCATAACAAAAATTCCTTTTACTTGGACTTTAGCGAGGAATCTCTGACAACAGTATTGAAATTTTTTGACGTTGTGAGGACCACAGGAATCTTCATTGATTTCAGCACCTTTTATCCTGAAAAGCACTAAAGGAATATTCCATTCCATCACAGACAACATTAGTAGCACATGTGTCATTAAGTCTGTAAGTGTCAAACAAAATGTGCTTTTAATTAAAAAAAAGTAGAACTCAGCATGAGCTGAGTGAAATAATCTTAAACTATGTAGTACTCAGTACAGACTCAGCTTTTCCTACTCTAAGTCACAACATAATTAATTATCCATCAAAAATGAATTATTCTCCATTGAATAAACTCAAGTCAGCTTTATTAATTAAGAGTCTACTTAGTACTCAATTAATTTCACTATCCTAGAAAGTTTGCTATTTCCAAAACTACTCAATACTACGAAGTACTATTAACTTGGGTTCTACAATCTCCCCCATTCTGGACAGATAGGAAACTAGGTAGTAGAATAAGTTAATTGAATAAATAGTTTAGAGATTACATAATACTTGAAAGCGATGTAAAACTCCCTTGTGCGGAGTAACTTCCCTTAGTCAGCTTGAGCTCCCCCATACTGAGTGAGTCTTCTACAAGCAGCCCAGCTCCCCCACACTTAGAGGATTTCTTCTTTGATTGGGACAAAATTTTACTTCAGCTTTATCTTCAAAGGTTTGGTCACTTGTATGTTTTCTTGTATCAAATAGTTAGATACATAGCAGAAAACATACTCAGCATAAAAAGTTAAGAAGATCTTAACTTGAGGTAGGATCTTGTAATTTTATTAATATATAAAAAATGACTTAGTCAGTACATAAAGCATGTCCTGAGCTAAGATTACAATAAGCCCTATTATAAGTTCTACATATATTGGAGCATGGCCTAAACTATCTTTTATGCACTAAAGAGGAAGATCAAGCAGTCTTGTTCTTGTTCGAAGGATGCATCAGATGAGAATGCCTTGGAAGAGATCCCTTGTTGAGGTTTGCCTTCCTGAGCGCATCTTCAGCTACCTTCTCCCCCTTTGTTATCTGACCTTGAACAATTTGATCAAGAAAGACATTAAAGGCGTTGAGTGCAGCTTGGAAGCTCTCTTGGTGGCTAATAATCTGCGGGGAAATCTCCTTCTCCAATTGCTCTTTGCCCTTGGTTGAGAGGAAGTCTTGGTCATTCAGCTCATTGAGAAGAAGAAGGTGGAAGCGCGAGAGATGAGATATCTGGTCAAAACCTTGACTCACAAACTATTGAAAACACTGAAGAAGACCATAGAAGTGAGTTGCTGTCAGTTCAATCTTCAGCTAAGCTTCAATGTCAAGAAGTTTTGGACCAAAGGATTCGATACACCATGAAGTGTAGTCAATGTCTTTTCCATCCAACTCTCCCATCCTGAGAAGAGAATACACCTTCTTCGTCAGATATTCCACCTTGGTTTTTATGACATTAAGCTTTGTCTGGATTGTCATTCCGGTCTCAGCGCAGAGGGATTTGGTTGAAGGTGCACTCGGTATAGGCATGTTTAGAAAAATCTATCCCATTGTAATCACAAGGAATTTCTACAATGAGGAGACTTTCTTCGTGATGTGATTAAAGACTTCTCGCTGAAGATTATCCATTTTGGAGAGGAGAGCGTCAACGTTCATGACAGGGGCCATGTCAAGCTTCTTTGATATATCCTTTAATAGCTTGAGGACCTCATCCTTCTTGTTATCATGCACAAGCAAGAACGACGACTCAAATTCCACCAGCTTAGCTATGTTGTGGCTTACGTCCTTGGTAGATGCTACCTCTTTGGAGACTTCCTTGATCTTGCGATCGCTAAGCATCTTTATTTTGGCCTTCTCCTTACCGAGCTCATGGATTTGTATTACTTTAGTAGCCATATTAGTACTCAAGAGACTCAGCTGCTTAGTAGCAGCGTTTACACTTCTCATTATGTTTCCTGCAATAACATCCGCTATTGCGGTAAATGTGGGAATAGATATAGTAGCTGCCCCAACCTGGGTTATAGAGTCCATTAACCCATTCAGGATTAGCACCATCTTATCTATTAGGCTTTTGGCATTCATAAAGAAAACTATTGACCATATACTTTAGAAATTCCTTTGCACTTTTAATTTTTCTCAATATAGACTTGATGTTGTTTGCTATAGTCATTCACATAAACATTAGGCTTGGTCTGTTTAATCTTTCCTAAGCTTTATAGAAAGATTTTTGCTAAAAAAATGCTAGCTTTAGTAAGATCATCAAGTTTAAGAGAGCAAGATCAAGATCCTAATATACCAAGGTTAAATTGAATTTGTTCATGCCATTCTGAGAAATTGAGCCCATTAAACTTAGCAATTGACGAGGCTTGTGAATGAAGAGAAACATGAAGAAAAGTTGTAAAATTTTAATCATGTGCTTAAACATTATTGCTTTGATCATCAAACACAATTCATAATAGAGATTTTAAGTAGTAGTTTACATAAATTATATATTAAAGTCCACCTATGGATGAAACAACATTATATAAAATATAATTGATACAAAATTTCGTACATAGTTTTCATCCATCATATAATTAAATATGTTTGCAATCTTTGGATATTTTAAACATATCTAATTAAGAACATAAATTATCACGTAAGTTTTATTGGCTATTAAATAAATAATCAACATTTGGGTGATCCGTAAGTATTTCATATCCACTAAATTAAAAGTTTCCCATAAAACATTTATGTCACTGAAAAATCACTTAATTTGGGTAACCGAATATTTATAAATTTAATATTTATAAAATATTCTAATTCGACCATTTTGGTGGCTAATTATCATTCTTGTACGGCCACTTTGGTGACTAACAAAAGAACATTCTTATTTGCTCACTTTGGTGATGAACAAATTATCAATTAGATATAGATACTAAATTTTGAGGACATGATTGATTTAAAATCACCATAAGAATAAATCATTTTCTTCACTTTACTTAAAAGTTATATCCACTCTTTAATCTAGTGAGAAAATTTGGTAAACTAATCGCTAACCGAAACGTAAATTGTACACATAGGTTCAATCATAATCACTATTATCTCAATAATAACAAAATATTAATAAAACAAATATAATCGTTAGTGGAAAATCACATGTTCAATTATCACTTGCTCTAATACCAAATGTAAATGTAAGTTAATTCACACATGATTATAATCGCAATATAGTCACTAGCCAAGATCTTAGAACAACATGATTTCCACATATAAACATTAGGACAAGGAAATAAACCTTGTTTCACGAAGACACGACAGTGACAGACAAAAGAGTGACTAACGTAACTGAGTTTGTGTTTCTCTCACTTACCCTCTTTTGTGCAACAATTTAACATTGATGGATACGAGAACTTATTTATAGGCAAAGAGTGGACCAAACCTTGTGTTTCCTTAACTTATTACCCACCTCAAGGTAATAATTGTAACCTTTAATATATTAATCACTATGAATTATAATCATTAAACCGATGCATTATATTGGTAATGAGGCATATATATGTATGGTCATAATTGATATATTAATATACATAATTATCAACTTAATGAGTCACAAAAGGCCACATAAATGTGAGTTTTACAGTATCACGATCACAATTTTGGGAACATATTAACTTTGACTACTTAAGAGGCCTAATTTACTAAATTGATCTTTCATGGCCCTAATGTATTCAAATATATTGTCTTCTGTATTTTTAGTGTTTTGCTTATTCATATAGAAGGTTTTAAATATAGGATTTTGTATTGTTGGTCCACTTTGCTAAACAAATTGGTCAGAGGGAGGGGTGAATGCTGATATAACTTATTCTTTTAGGATTTAAAAATCTTTTGCCAAGTTAAATTATTATATGCTGAGTTAAACGTGCTTAGTGCAAAACTAACTAAAACACAAACCACTCAGCTTGAGCTAACCTTGGTTTATTCACAAATTATTATGAGTAAAATCACACTTAGCTTAGGATAGTTTTCAAGAAGATAAAAAAAATATAAAAATGATGTATAAGGGCAAAATGTTAAAGATTAAAAGTTAATTTTAAGGAAGGATTACACCTCGATTTATCTTGGTTTAGCCCCTAGCCTACCTTCAATACTCAGATACCTTTTCTAAGCTTTAACCTAATAGTGTTCTTTCATTTAACTAGGTGGAGATGCCTTTGACAACAGGTAGAATGATTACAACAAGTACCTTCCAAGCTAACTACTACTCACTCAGTTTGAGTACCCTTCTCCAACTGACTCACATAGATTTGAATAGAAATGATTTCACACATAGAAAACCCAACTTATAATTTATTGGTTCTTTTGCAAATGAATAGCCTAGCTAAAGTTTAAGCCTAAATGATTTCTCTCTATTACAAACAGATTGGAAGATTGTTGTTTGCTTTAGATTGCTTGATATAGAATTTAGAAAGCTGCAATTGCTTTGATAGATATTCAACTCTTTAGAAATTAAAGGTGAATCACCA
This sequence comes from Euphorbia schlechtendalii, assembly GCA_949673415.1. Classification (NCBI taxonomy): domain Eukaryota; kingdom Viridiplantae; phylum Streptophyta; class Magnoliopsida; order Malpighiales; family Euphorbiaceae; genus Euphorbia; species Euphorbia schlechtendalii. The sequence continues at coordinate 5,583 of CATIWQ010018895.1, read as the reverse complement.
AGTTGTAAACATCTGCTCTAAGATCTATTTATAGATGTAGATTTTTGGAAGTAGCCGTTGGAAACTTATCATCTTGACTTTAGCTATCAAAATCTATTCTCTTCATAGCTTTGAAATCTATCCATTTGAAACAAATTTGTTCACGTTTATAGATAATGAGTTTGAACGTTGAAGTATGAGATTAAACTGTTAATAAATTTGTCATCAAGAATTATTCTTCATCAAGCAATGTTGTTTGAGTGAAGGCCTATATGATACAACATGTTGATCTATGGTTGATTGCTTTTGCTGACGTTGCAAATGGCACAACAATGCTAGAAAACGATGAATGTCAAAGGATTCCTTTTTAGCTTAGATTTTAGTGAGGATATCCCAACATTTCGTACTGACACCTTTTCATTCTGAAGACTACTAAATTATTCTTTAGTTTTCAATGCCAAATCCTTTTTGGAACTTGAAAAGCATCAATAAATAATATTCAGTTTTCACATAGATGTTTAAAGAACAAGTGTTACAAAAGGTCAGCATTGCATAAAGTACTCAACTTGCGCTGAGAATAAATAAAGTTACCCATCTTCTACTGAGTCATATAACATAAATAATGTAACAAAAGTTACTTAGCTTAGTAACCTTTGCTACTGTAAGCCATAACTTAACTAAGCCTATTTCAAGCTGAGTTGTTTTCTTCAAAACAACCTCAAGATGGCTTACTTAATTAAGAGTATAGTTAGTACCTAATTAATTTAACTATCCTAAGTAATTTTTTATCTCCAAAACTAAAGTAGTGTGAAGTACTATTAACACTGGTTCAACAATCTCCACCATTTAGGAATAAATAACGAACTAGGTAGTAGAAGAAATTAACTAAGTAAGAGTTTATGGATATAGGAATACCTGATAAGTGATGTAAGACTCACCCATGCTGGGTGAACTTCCTTAAGCAGCATAGACTCCCCCATGCTGAGTGGATTTCCTTCAGTCAGCACAAGCTCCCCTATACTTAATTAGCTTCTTTTCAATTGGGACTTGTCTTACTTAGCTTCTCCATACTTAGTGGTCTTAGTTGATTCTTGCAACAGGTAAACTTATGCAACAACCAACATACATAACATATAAAGTTAAGAAGCCTTTAACTTGAGGAAAAACATGTAATTATAAATGATAACTCAGCAAGTACACAAGTTGTGTCCTATACTAAGCTTTACATAAAGCACTATTACAAAATTTTCTATCTACACAGCTATCTATCTTTTCTTCTTCCCATCTCCTCTTCCTTTTGGCAGTTGTTGTGTAGATGATGATCTTGATGTACCTCCTCTTGGTTGTGATTGTAGTTTCTGTTACTTTGGTGGATGTTGTAGTTTAACAAGAAGATGAGACTTTTGTTGTTGGTTTGATTTGTGCACTTCCTCTGCTATCTTCTCCCCCTTTGTTAACTATTCCAAAAACAATTAGTTAAGGCACATGTTGAGAGATTCAATAGCATGAGAGAACATTTTTTTCCTAACCATCACTGGATTAATTTTTTTGACAAGTTGCTTCCTTCTAACCAATGATAAAACCTCTTCGTTGTAAAGTTCTTGTAGCAACAGAAGGTGGCACCGGGTTAGATAAGCAATGAGATTAAATCCTTATCAAGTGAATTGTTGAAAACACTACAACAAACCTCTAAAATCAATAGCTGACAACAAAATCTTCAACTTTGCCTCCTTATCAATGATTCACAGACACATTACATTGATTGTTCTAGCTGTGAAGTCTATATCCTTTGCATTTTCTATTTTTGTGTTTGTAAGTGCCTTAACTTTGTCTTGATGCTCATTGATCTTGTCTAGTAGGACATTTAGCTTTTTGTGTACACTGAATCCAATTTTAGAATCCATTGATGAGCTTGAGTCTAAAAACAGCTTAACTATAGTAGAGATCAATGCCTTTTGAGAGTCTTTAACTGCATCATCTGTGTTAGCCTTGATAGTAGCACAAACTATGTTTTTAATCTTTTATCCATCTCATTGAAGTCTAGCACAGGCTTGTCCACTTTCTTCACAACATCATTGACTTTCTTGTGTTAAGCTATCATCATTTATGACATATTATCCATAGTGTTGCATATGGTGTGCGACACATTATTTCTCAAGCTCGTACAAGATAACCTTCAAGATCTTGTTTATGATTGTCTTGATTGTGGCTTGTTCCTATCCAAACTTGTGAAGCTAAGTCGCCTGAGATTCCATCACATCGTCAATATTGCTCAGTTATAGAAACACATTATCTACACTACTTTTTACTTTTCCTTCCATTACATTGGTGATGAAATTTAAAGTTGGAATAAAAGTGACAATAGCATTCACTTGAGCTGCAGAATCAGTCAGTCCATTGAAAATGGTCACATTTTATCTACCAATCTTTTAGCACTCTCCTTGGCTAGATGATTGCAGATGGTAAACAAACTCCCATGGATGAGCTCAAACTCTTCAAAATATATGGACTCCAAGGCAATGCTGGAATGTTCATAAAATTCCGGTAATGTTACTTTCTTCTTCTTTACGTTGCTAGTTAATTAATCAAACAATAGCACTTGGCTAACTACTGCATCCAACTTAACATTGTTTTTTAGAGTAGGGTAACTAGCCCAAAACAGTAACAAACAGCAAGAAAATAAACAAACCATGCCAAAAATATAAAAATGATAGAAAATAAAGCACAAAATCACACCAAGAGTCTCCAAAAGCTCAGAATCTTACCCCTCCAACATGAATCTATAACTGTTAGAGCTAGAAATGCCAAAGAAAGAGATCCCAAAGTCTTTTTGATTGTTTTTGGTTGGAAGAAGGTAGAAAAGTAGGTTTTTGGTGAGGGGAAGAGGAAAGCTGAGAGTTAGATTTTTAGTTTTTAACTTGAACCCGAAAGGAGAAGGGAGTTTTCGGAGAAAAAGCGTTGAAAAATGAAAGTGGAGAATTTCCTAGCTTTTTCTCAAAAGTCCTTAAGTTTCTCTCTCTATAATTCTCTCTCTCTAAAAATTTCCCAAAGAGGTAAAGTTCCAAAAACCCTTTAAAAATCTAATTTTTAAACTTATATAGTGGTTGGTAAAAATCATAAATAAGTGAAGGTTAAAGGGAATTTGAGAAAAAAAAATGAAATGAAGGGTAAAATTTTTGGAGTGAGCATCAAGACAGTCGAAACTAATCCCAAACCGATCGAGACTGGCCCCACTAGGCAGGCCGTTATTGTTCACAAGGTTTAGACTCTAATAACTCCTAGGATTTTTTATTTAATAATGAAGCCAAAAACCTTGTCTCCCACTTTCCTACCGATAAGATATAAGTTCGAAATATGAACAGGTGTTGTTAGTACCTCTTATCTAAATAGAAAAATGGTGACCATTGTAAGTATACAGTTACGATGTAGTTTTAAAAGATATCGATCCCACATGGAAGGACTAGCTTTAAAGATCAAAAAGAAAAATGAAATAAAGAAAATAAAATATTTTTGGATTTTAGTTGGGAGGATTAGAATGAAGAATGGATAGATAAATGTATGGAAGACTAGAGATTTTAAGTATATAGATTTTTCCTACAAAATAAGTATAGCAAAGAAAACATACAAGTTCAACAAACTTATTACGTTCACTAGACTAATTTAACATAATCGGTTCTAGACACTCAGATGTTCAATGATTCACCACAGAGCAACACATGAAATGACTTTTCTAAATCTAGTGTAAACTAATTAAGACGATTATATAAACCTGGAAAACAATATTACTATGCTTATAGTATGAGTCGCTCTCATATAGCCAAATTTAGCAAGTTACCATTCCAAAAATGTTGGCTCACTAAACAGCGTTAAAATCACAAATCCAGTGATTATACACAATCTCGTTAACCCCGAAACTACTATTAAAGTTAACTGAAAGGCATATAACTTGATTAATATAAAAGACTCAACACGAAATACGCATTATGACACATAGACATATCATAAACTTTGAAATAGAAAGTACAAGTAGAACGCAAAGCAAAGTTGTAAGGTATGCAAGTGAAAGCTAAAGTTGATCAAACCATATCCACTCTTTAATGGGAGTCGTAAATTCCCACAATTCCTACATCTGCTTTGAATTCGGTCTTGGCCTCGGCCCATACAGAACCTTCGCTAGGATGCTATTCTTTGTGAATATCGAAAAAACGAATGTTGAAGAATGAAAACTTTTATTGATAAGTGATTTGCAAGTACACTTATACAACAATCACTCGAATATGTAGAGAAATCTAGTGATTGAAACAAGGATTAGAATCACTTAAACATTTTCTTGCTAACACTTATGAACGTAGTGAAAACTAAATAATTTCACCCTCTATCTACGGACACACTATATCTCTCACTTTTTCTAATTCCAATGCCACCCATTCCATGAAATTGGTGAGGTTTAGAGCCCTATTTATAGAGTGTGAAGGGTTGCATCTATCCAAATGAAGAGTTGTGTCCATTGGCGAAAGATTGCATCACTTCATTGTGATTGGTTGAGAAGCTTTAATCTTATCCACAATGGATATGCATCTATTCATGATTGGTTGAATTCTGATAAGTGTCTTTTCATTGGTAGTTGATGGCAATTGATGGTGGTTGATCATTCTTATCAAGCGGTTGGTAGTTAAGAAGATTTTACCAAAAAACCATCCAAGTCGTGACCATGATATACAAGTCACGACCGTGAATCTTTGTTTGACAATTTTCTATTTCTGAAGTGTTTCAAGTCGCGACCACGAATTTTTATCATGACCGTGAATTGTATTTTTCTTCAGAATTCTTCTTGTAACTTTACCGATCTTTGACAGCTTCGATCCTAAGCCAAATCTTTAAGTTCCACTCATCTTTTCACACCTTTTTCACTCTTTTTACTTAGAATTCCACTTTAGATCATTTTACTCCCAAGATTTACCTAGTATCTGCATTTGCACCAAAAACAACTACATACCACATGAAATCTTTTATATGAAGTATAAAAATGACTTAAACTATAATGTTTAGTGTGTAAAATTATATCGATAATAAGTGTAATTATACACTTATCATACCCCCACACTTAACTTTTGCCTTATCGTCAAGGTAAATTCAATAGAAGTGTATAAATTAGTAATCAAGTTCGTACCTCATTTGGCAAAAGACTATTACAGTGAGTACCACATTCCCACGTTGTACAAGATTCAACCAGATATCCAAAATTTCTCACAAATTAGTAATGCAATTTATATAGTCTAGTTGCATACATTTGTTCTTAATGGAGAGTCAATCGAATTGCATCTTCATATAAGCGTTATATGCATACTCGAATATTTCCTTCTCTTAAGCATAGTATAAAGTATAAAGGACATAGAAAGCACACTTTGACTAATTTTCTCTCAAGGCAATTTTAGGTAACCTAGGATGCTAAAACACTCTCAATGGTTGCATTTTATGCTCCATACCACTCTCCCCTTTTTTCAATGGTTGCATTTTATGCTCTATACCACTCTCTCATTTTTTTTCTTTTAAGCATATGTTTTTGAAGTACTTTGTACTTTGCACCCATTTTTCGTGCTATGC
>CATIWQ010018880.1:0-31511 GCA_949673415.1 Euphorbia schlechtendalii | reverse complement strand
TAAGTATTAAGTATGTTTAGAGTGTTAGGAAACTATAGCCATAATACTTTGAAATTGATCAATAAAGGATGAGGGTATTAATGAAAAATCAAAAGAAAGAGAGGATAACCAATGAGTTATACAAAAGGTGAGGAATGGTACGGAGCAGAAACTTCAACCATTCATTGAGTGAAAAAAGAAAAGAAAAGCATAGCACAAAAAATGGGTGCAAAGTACAAAGTACTTCAAAAACATATGCTTAAAAGAAAAAAATGAGAGAGTGGTATGGAGTATAAAATGCAACCACTGAAAAAAGGGGGGAGTGGTATGGAGTATAAAATGCAACCACTGTGAGTATTTTTAGCATCCTAGGTTACCTAAAAATGCCTTGAGAGAAATTAATCAAAGTGTGCTTTTTATGTCCTTTATACTTTATACTATGCTTAAGAGAAGGTAATATTCGAGTATGCATATAACGCTTGTATCAAGATGTGATTCGGTTGACTCTCCATTATGAACAAAGGTACACAATTGAGCTATATAAATTGCACATTACTGATTTGTGGGAAATTTCGAACTTCTACTTGAAATCTTTTACAACGTGGAATGTGTTACTCACTGTAATAGTCATTCGCCAAATAAAGTACGAACTTGTTTACCAAATTTATACACTTCTATTGAATTTACCTTGAGGACAAGGAAAAATTTAATTGTGGGGGTATGATAAGCGTATAATTACACTTATTATCATTATAATTTTATACAATAAACACTATAGTTTTAGTCATTTTTATACTTCATATAAAATATTTCACGTAGTATGTAGTTTTTTATGCAAATACAGATACTAGGTAAATCTTGGGAGTAAAACGAGCTAAAGTGGAATTCTATGAAAAAAGAGTAAAAAAAGGTGCAAAAAGATGCGTAGAACTTAAAGATTTGGCTTAGGATCGAACCTGACGAAGATCGGTGAAGTTACAAGAAGAATTCTGAGTAAAACTCAATTTACGGCCGCGACAATCATTCACGGTCGCGACTTGTTTACTTTAGAATCAGAAGATTGCCAATCAAAGGTTCATAGTCACGAATCACATATCGCAGTCACGACATGGACGGTTTTCTGGTATTAAATTCTTAACTGCCAACCGCCAGATAAGCATGATCAACCGCCATCAACTACCAACAAATAGACACCTATCATAAACTGGCCAATCACGAAAAGGTGCTTATCCATTGTGGATTATATCAAAGCTTCTCAACCAATCACAATGAAGAGATGCAATCTTTCACCAATGTATGTCACTCTTCGTTTGGATAGACGCAACCCTTCAAACTCTATAAATAGGGCTCCAAACCTCAACAATTTCATGGCATTGGAGTGCAGAATAAAGGGCTGGAAAAATAGTGCATAGTGTATGCATAGATAGAGAGTAAAAATGTCTAGTTTTCGCTACATTCATGAGCGTTAGTGAGAAAATGTAAAAGTGATTCGAATCTTTATTTCGATTACTAGATTTCTCTACATATTTGAGCGATTGTTGTATAAGTGTAATTGCAAATCACTTATCAATAAAAGTTTTCGTTCTTCAACATCCGTTTATTCGATATTCGCAAAGAATAGCATCCTAGCGGAGGTTTTGTATGGGCCGAGACCGAATTCAAAGTAGACGCAGGAATTGCGAGAATTGACGACTCCCATTAAAGACTAGATACGGTTTGATCAACTTTAGCTTTCACTTGCATACCTTACAACTTTGCTTTGCTTTCTACTATACTTTCTATTTCGAAGTTTATGATATGTCTATGTGTCATAATGTGTATTTCGTGCTAAGTCTTTTATGTTAATCAAGTTATATGCGTTGGCGTTAATTTTAAGAGTAGTTTCAGGGTTAACAATATTGTGTATAATCACTGGATCTGTAATATAACGCTGTTTAGTGAGCCAACATTTTTGGAATGGTAACTTGCTAAATGTGGCTATGTGAGAGCGACCCATACTAAGCATAGTATTGATGTTATCCAGATTTATATAATAGTCTTATCTCGTTTGCGCTATGTTTAGAAAAGTTATTTAATGTGTTGCTCTGCGGTGAATTATTGAACATCTGAGTGTGTTGAACCAGTTTGTTATATTAGTCTAGTGTGTCGTAACATCTTCGTTGATCTTGCATGTTTTCTCTGCTATACTTGTTTATAGTGAAAATCTATGTATTTAGAGTCTCTCATCTATCACATCTATATTTACTCAACTTTCCATTCTAACCCTCCTATCCAAAAATATCAATACATATTATTTTCTTTATACGTTTCCCTATTTGATCTTTAGAGCTAGTCCTTCCCTGTGGGATCGATATCTTTTAAAACTACATCACAACTGTATACTTGCAATTATCATCATTTTTCTATTTGATAAGGGGTATTGACAACACCTATACTTTACGTGAATAACTTTTTGGCGCCGTTTATATATTGCCAAACTCTTTGCGAAAAAGTTATTAAACTTAATAGTAGAAAAGTGGCTAACAGTGTTCAACGATCTAACTCCTTCTTTGTGACATTGTGCTAGTTATTTAGTCCCAACTTGCTTGGTCAACATTTTGGCCTTATTCTAGCTCCGTTCCTTTTAGACATTTCGTGCTTGGAGATCTTTCAATTAATCTTTCGTCCTTGTATGATGAGGCAGTTGCTATCACGCGTTGTCTAAGTACATGTATTTGTCTCTCACTTTCTCTCAAGAGTCAAATCATTTGAATTTATTGTGGGGAATCTATTTATACCCAAATTAATTTCATGACATGATGTGTCACATGTGCTAAAAACATTATGTGTATGCTTATGAGAATGTGTGATGTCATTGATAGAGTATCAAGCAAATAAACAAAGTTCAATTTATTAAAAATTCAAAAGCCCCATGGGCAAAGTAGCTAAATGTTAAATTATTACATAATCAAGCATGGGTTATTCTAGCGCTCCTCAGATTCACAGTGCTCCATGGATTCAAAGTGCTCCATCTTGTTCGCCTTCTCAAACACTTCCTGGTAGCTGGAGAAGACGTCTGACCCAAACTTATTTCTGTATGATGGCAGTGCACCATCCAAAAGTTTGGTTATCATCTCCTGTAGACTTAAACGAGCTCGAAACCTGACCTGTGTGGCCATCCAATGTGCAAAATAGGATTTGAAGCTCTCACCTTGCTCTTGCCTTATAGCCTCTAAATGTTGCATCGTGGTTTCCATTTGAGAGTTAAAACCATAATGCCCCATCATAGCCTGAGCAAGGCTATTCTAATTGGTGGCTATGTCCAATAGAAGGTGGTTGTACCATTCATTGACTGGATGGCCCAAGGTGAAGACAAAGAGCTTAGCCATCAATTGTTCGCTGACCCTTAATGCCCTCATCATAGTTTGATAATACGTTAAGTGAGTGCGTGGGTCGCTAGATCCCACATACTTTTCAAACTGCGGCATTGCGGAGTTTGGGGGTAAGCTATCTTCATCCCCCGTTAATGATTACACCGAGTATGAATTCATGAGATGAACACCGTGAGTGGCCAAGAATGATCACCATAGTGCCGCCATTCCTTATTAATGGAGGATGGCGTTCCCTGCGCTTGGATAAGAGATATATTGCCCTTGGGGAAATGTCGTAAAATTGGGTAGTTGAGGTGCCTGTAACTGTGAGGCGACTGACGTACTCCAGTTAGGAATAGGTTGTTGGGTCATTCCTTGATAAAAAGGCCCTGGTGCGAATACCGGTTGCCCCATTTATCCCAGAAAGAATTGGGTAGGATTGGCAAAGTTATATCCTGGCTGCCCAATTGGAGCCTGGTTCAACTGACTTTGTCTTGCCCTGTACTGATAAAAGGTAGTTGGGGGCACCATGTGTGAGGTGGGAGGTCCCCCTGTTTCAGGCTACCGTTGTTAAGGGTGACCTCCTGATTGGATACTACAATCTGAGCCCTCCCGACGTGTTGACGAATGAGCAATGCTAGCTGTTCGCTGTTGACAAAGGCATTCAAGGCAACCGCAATCCCGATGCTTATCGACGATTGTTGAGAATTTTAACCCGTAAGGATAGGGTGATCTTCTCCTGCAACTTCTTCTCCTGGATTGTCCATAATTGATGTGCGTTAAACTGAATCTGAATCAGAACCCGATTCCTCACTTGAGTTAGTGTATGGAACCCCCTCCAGGTTGACCACGATTGGGGAAATGCAGACCAAGCGATGAGTAGGCCTTTTCCAAGCTAAGGTACATAAGCAAAGGATCAGATTGTGCATGTAAGATTCATGATATGATTCATGATGCGGGAAATGCGTGAGGTGTTTAATATTATGGCTGCATTCACAGAGGTTTAGCATGCCATGATGTGAAATGACATGTATGTCAATCCATTTGAAATAAACAGGTTAGTCATTAGGTAAAGATGAAAACATGTGGAGATGAAAATCCAGCAACGAGGGTTAGATTTGAGATTTGTACAATCGTGTGTAAGTGAGGTGACTAAGTTACCTGTGTGGTAATAGGTCAATGGTTTGAGGTTTTATACTATGACTAGGTGACGAGGTCAAAATTGTTTCGGGTAAGCTGTGTGGCATACCCTAATAAAATGAAAACAACTACCTTATGTAGCTATCTAGTGTATGATTAGGTTATTTTGCCCAATTAGGGCGAAGTTTCGGATACCTATGTGGTCATCACTTTTTGAGGGTATATGGTGATACGTGAATTATTGCCTTGTGTTTGCGAATGAATCGAGTATAAGCGTATACCCTTAAAGATTTGGTAAGGTAAGGTTTTTTTAAGTAAGTTCGCCCCGTGTGGGCTTAATTTAGGACATCAACTAGGATATCCTTTAATGTGGGAAATGGTTTGGGTAGGTATTTGCCCTGTTTGGGCTTTTGGTATCTATAATTACCCCGAAAGGGCTGTGAGTTGGATGTTGAGTGGACATCACATAGTAAAAGAAAGGTATGTTTACCATGTGCAGGCTAGTAGCAGGATGTCAAGTGGACATCTCTCTGAAAAGGGTTAAGTGATGTTCCTAAGTGGTTTTATGTTATCCTTGGGTGACACGATCTATAGTGTCAATTGTGCCTAATTGTATGTGATATTGGTTTGGTACCATGATATGTACATTTAATATCATGAGTGTGTACATTCTAGTGTCTGCACAAAAATTCATGGTTGGCATGACATTTGTTCAGTGATAAATTGAAAGCAGTATACACATAACATGCAACGTCCAAACTTCCAACCATAAAGCTCCCGCGTGTAGGGCTTTTGGCTAGTCTCTATCCTAAGTTTAGTTCATCTTAGTACCATGAATATACTAAGGAGTGTACCTGCAAGAAAATATAATGCATGATCGTGTGTTGGATACACCGTAGGGAAAATGCATATGGCTTATTTACATGTGGATTGTAAATGGGTTGTTGATGTAGAAGGTTCTTGTTGAGCTAAAATACACTCCAAGCCTCTAACGAGGGAGGTACATGCAATATGGAAACAAGTGATCCACCCGCTCAAGTAATATCTTTTCTCAGGGAGGCAGATTAGTATAGGAGAGAGTTTCACGGTAAAAGGGGTACCTTAGACTTATGGGCTAATCCCTTCTACTGCAATTCGTTATTATGAATATGTCATAATTAAGAGAAAACGGAATAATGTGATCAATAATTTTTAGCACTTATCCAAAATCTAAAATCTTTGAAAAAACAAGATTTTAGAAAAATCCCCAGCGGCATCGCCACTGTTAGAGGACGACACAGAGCGGTGGGATGAGAGCGCGCAGGGATGAGAGGCGCAGTCCACTGAGGTGTTTTAAAAAAAGGTGCACCGGGTCGGAGACTCGGAAAAAGGTTGGAAGAGAGAAAGCAAAAACATTTTTAGATCGGTCAAACCCGAATCCGCCTTCTCTTAGTGTAGAGTCGCCACTTGGATTAGCTCTTTCCAGGAATTAGAGTCCTGTGAGGCTTAACGTCCGGGGGACGGCCTACTAAGACATAGAGATTCGGGTCCAGGATAAATTGCTTATTTCTTAAGTGATCACATTATATTACATCTATAGAAAACCGCATTTTCTTAATTGTGCATATTCGCACTTAAGTCGTTTTTGGAGTTTATGTGCATGATTCATGCATAGAAAAAGCAAAAATCCATCCACAAAGCAATAAATAAATGCGGAAAGTAAATGTGTAAAAGTAAAGATTACAAATTACAAAACCTAGGGGGATGCAACCGCCCGCCTAATCTGTTAATTACATTTCTCGTAAAATATTTGCAATACCCGAAGGAAAAAATAAATTCGTAGGCATACATCTAACCTGCATCCACAGAGGTTAGCACAAGGAATGGCACGTATGTTCGATTTGATTTTAGCGAGGCCCGTGTGGCCTAATTAAAACATCGATGGTTTAAAGTTATTAAAATAAAAATGGTTCATTTTTATTTACACATATGTTGGTCGATTTTATTAGTGACAATAACCGCATGGTAAAAGGTGAGGTAGGTCTGTTATCCGGGAATAATTTTTATTCCCTTCGTGGGAGTTTCCTAACACACTTCATAATAATATTGGCATAAAATAAATCTAAGTCCAAAAACGTAAATCATGACGTTATTAAAATCATTCCAGAGAAGAAACCATTAAATTCGATAAAATAATGTCCCGATAGGGAAATCGACTCTAACCGTCCAAATTCCCTTCAGGACGATCTCAGGTTTGTAAAATCTTCACATATACATATCATGTTACTGAAAACTCAGGTTTCAGGCCTGAATGGTCACCACTGACCCTCCTGAACATGAATAAAAACCTAGAAATTTTACAAATATTCTGCATATATTCTGCCTAGAAGTTGATGTCGTTAACGACATTGCATAGGCAGAATACATACAGTTTCTGTTTTATTACGATTTTCACATTTTTGTATACACCAACACATACATATGATATAAACAAGTGAAGCACGACTCTAAGAACTCAGAGGCTTACCCCGTTACCGTGATCCACTTCGCTCGGTCTGCGAAAATCCTCGAAAAGTCCTCCTCATTTCTTTGGTTTGGTTTATGATTTTATCAAAACATGAAGAGTAAATGTTACTCTTTTATGAAGAGAGTTGGAACTCTCTGAATGTGAGTCTCAACAAGAGGAAGAAAGGAAGTAGATATCCTCCTTCACTCAAGTTTAGTCTTTCGAAAACTTAAAACTCGGAAAATTACCAGAAATGTACTTAAAGATCAAAAACTTCTGAATGAGTAAGAAAATGTTTGTAGTAGTCGCTTAAACCAAGTTCTTATTGAGCTAGAACTCAGTATCAAATGCCTTAAAAGAGCTCTAAACCTCAAGTTTGCTTAAACTCTCAATATACTTCACTTTCCGAAACAAGTGAACTAAACCTCAAATCTTGCTTAAATGACCTGAAATAACCCAAGTTCATGCCCTATCCATGAACTTACACACTCAAGTTATAGAAACACAAATTCAAAGAGATTGAAAGATGATTCTTTTGTCATGAAAACACTTAAAAATGCATTTGAAACTTGAGAATCAAGAAAACATTCAAACTAAACTTATTTCTCTTAATTTCCTCCCATTTCTCTTGCTAGAAAATCTCTCTGCTAAAAATGCTCTCCCCCCCCCCCTCTAATGGCTGGAATTCAGCTCTCTTACAGAGAGAGCTCCCTTCAATCCAAAAAGTAGTCAAAGTTGGATTTTTCTTCTTTCCATTTTGTTTCAACTTATTTCCTCATCCCTATGCAAATGTTAGGAATCCAAAGTCTTTAGTGGGGTGTGGCAGCTATATTTCAATGATAGAATCTGAGCAAGTGGTAAAAATTTGATTTTTTCACTGAAAAAGTCCACAAAGTGCGATTCTGGTTCTGCTGTCAATGTAATGTCATTAACGACATTGCGATGATGTCGTTAACAACATTGCATGGCCAGATTGGGCTTTTTCTTTTTAAATTGGGCTTTTTTAAGGAATAGGAAGCCCAAAGAAACAAGGTGAATGATTTCCAGATGATTTCTGGACCCTGCAAAATGTATAAAGCTAAAAAGGGAAAATATTACAGCTTTATCATCGAACTCGCGAGTCAGGAGTAAAATCCTATGCTCATAGTTCCTTTACAATTGATTGACTTAGATAGAATCTAAGCCTAACTAATTTCTCTCTAATACAAACACATTGGAGTTCGTTGTTTGCTTTGAGATTTCTTGATTTAAAATTTCAAAAGCTATGGTTGCCTTGACAGAGTTTCATCTCTTTAGAAATTCAAGGTGATTCACCAAGTTGTAAACGTCTGCTCCAGTCTCTATTAATACTTGTAGATTCTTGAAAGTAGCTATTGTAAACTTCTCGTCTTGACTATAGTTCTCAAAATCTCTTCTCTTTACAACTTCAATATCTATCTGTTTAGAATAGATTTAAAGACGTTAAAGATAATGATTTTGAACTTTGAGGTGCGATATTAATCCATTGATGAATATTTTATGAATGACTCTTTTCCTTCAATGTTGTTTGAGAGAAAGGGCGAGAGATGTGACGCGTTGATTGATCATTGTTAGCTTTTGGTGACGTTGCAGATGGCGCGACAATGTTGAAAAATGACAAATGTTCGAATATTCCTTTTTAAATTGGCTTTTTGTGAGAATAGTCCAACATTCCATACTGATACATTTTCGTTGTGAGGATCACTAAATTATTCTTTTGTTTTTAGTTCCAAATCCTTTTTGGGACCTGAAAAGAATAAACTAAGAATATTCAGTTTACACATAAGGGTTAAAAGTCACACTTTTACAGTAACTCAACATCTCTTAAAGTACTCAGCTTACGCTAAAAATTATAACTCAAAAGTACTTAGCTTAGGCTAAGCTATATCACATAAACAATGAAGCAAGGTTACTCATCTTGGAAATCTTTGCAACTCTAAGCCATAACCTACCTAAGCCTATGTCAAGCAAAGTTGTAATACCACAAAACTAACTCAAACTGACTACTTAATTAAGAGTATACTTAGTACCTAATTAATTTCACTAAGCAATTTGTTATCTCCAAAACCAAAAAATTGTGAAGTACTATTAATATGGATTCAACACTTATTTACATTCACTTTTCACTATTAAAGACCTTGGACTAGCAAAATATTTTTTCGAGAATAGAGGTTAATCAATAGAAAGAAGAAACCTTTATTTCTCAGATGACGTACATTGATGATATGATAAAAGATGCATGATTGGTTGATTGTCATTCAATTTCTAGTTTTGCTGATTGCAGTAATGATTTATCAATTGCAGGCATACCTCTCAAGGATCTAGAAGTGTACAGAAGACTTGTAGGGAGATTACTCTACTTAAACTTCACTAGGCCAAACATTTCATATAACACTCAATAGCTAAGTCAATTTATGCAGCAACCATGTGAGCATCACATGTAAGCTGCATTAAGAGTGCTTAAGTATCTGTAGGGACTAAGACATGTGGGCTCTTCTATGTTGCCAACTCTTCTTTTACAATTTCAAGCTATTGTGACTCAGATTGGGGGTGCAAAGTTAATAGAAGATCATTAACTGGTTTTTGTTTGTTCTTGGGAATTTCATTAATCTCTCGAAAAATAAAAAAGCAGTAAACAATGAGTAGATCTTCTTCAGAAGCAAAGTATAGAAGTCTTGTTAATACTTGTTATGAAGTGAAGTGGATTCCTTACTTACTATAAGAATTGGCAATCTTAGTTTCTCTTCCAATATCACTTCAATGTGATAGTTAAGTAGCAATAACTATTGCCAAGAATCCAATTCTACATGAAAAGATGAAACATGTAGAGCTGGACTTACATCTTGTAAGAGATTTACTTGAAGATGGGTTCATTGAGATTACTCATACCTCGATCAAGCTCCAACTTGCATATATGTTCACCAAAGGAAAATTTTCAGCTTTATGGCACAATTCATGTAGAAAATGAGCATGCTACCTATGACATCAATTTTAACCCGAGGGGGTGTGTTCAAGATCAAGCTGAAATTAATTATAAAGGCTAGGCTACACCAACAAATTTTAGTTAAAACTAGCTAGCTTAGCAATTACACAATCTTTTTTATCCTTTCCTTCTCTGTATATAAAGGCTAGATTGCACTAACTTTTATCTTGTATCTTTCCTGCTTATCATAATACAGAATCAGCAAGCTTTCCAAGATTTGTTTCATTTTTTACATTTGATCACAGTTTCTTTTCCATCTCAAAATTGTTTTTTTCCATCCACCACTCTTCTTCTTCTTCGTCGTCTTCTTCTTCAAACTACATTTCATCTTCGACCATCACAAACTCAACCATTCTTTTCACATCTGGTCAACGTTCTTGATTTTCCTTGGTAAAAATGCATCAGTTTTACCCAATTAAAGTGAATTTTTTTTACAAAAGCTATAAATTGATTGAAGAAGAAAAATGATTTTTCAAATGAACCAATTTTTTTCAACACAAGTCAATATATTTGCTCTACTTTTCAACCAATACCACATGGTGCGTTTTTAGAAATTGAGGGAGCTGCAAGTTCAAATTGAAAGTTGAGGAGGTAAGGGATGAAAGATGCAATGTTGAGGGAGCTGTTAATGTATTTAACATATTTATATAAAACCAGATTCTTATAAAATTTGGTGTATGTATTTGATAAAATAAAAATAATGATATTTATGAAATTAGAAATTACAATAAAACTATTTATCATTTGAAAATTTTTTTTGTCAAAATGTAAAATAGAATAATTTCATAGATACAAAAATATGTGAGTGATGTGTAACATTTTCTAGAAAAAAGGTGAACTCCCTTTCTATTTAAAACCAATAATTCTCTTGCTAATAATATACATTCAATTCCTTCAAAATAATATACATTAAAAAATTCAAGTTAAATAGTTACATTTGGGTTTATAAGTGCAAAATAGAGAATCATCCAATAAGAGCTTGACACTTCAAATAGCCAACATAATAAAAACATATTAGTATGCTTTTTATTAGAGCAACTCCAACCCCACGTCAAATGTGGGGTTGGAGGAGCGCCAATTTTTAATGCTGCTATAGTAGCACGCCATTATTGACGTGCTACTGTAGTAGTACCAAACAATTTAATATTATTTTTTTTCGTTTTTCTTTTGTTAGTTTTATGTTATATATTTATTTGATTATTGTTTTATTTTGTAATTGTTTTATATTAATAAACAAAAGTGTAATATAATTTGTTATAATTTTGTAGGTGTTATTTTGTATTATGTAATTATTAATTTATTAAATAATTTTGTGAATATGGTATTGTAAATTTAATTTTGTAATTGTGATTATTATAATTTTAGACTTGTTACTTGATAGAATTTTGTAATTGTGATTATTATAATTTTAGACTTGTTACTTGATAGAATATTTTGTAATGTTAAGTATCATGGAATAACAACAAATATTATTTATTATATTGACAAGAATTTTATTTAATTTATATTATGATTGATTAAATAATATAATTAAAAATAAACATGGATTATATATAATAAACATTAGCATTACATTAATTAGGTTTAACATTAAAACATAAAAAATAACATTACATTATATATATATATATATATATATATATATATATATATATATATGCGCGCGCGCGCGCGCGCGCGTGTAACTTAATAATAATAAAAGTTACGATAGAAAGTAATAAAATAATAATATTTTAGTTTGGTGTAAAAATTTGGACTGAATGGTTAGATATATGTACACTGTAACAACATCAAATTATGGAGAAAAATAAGATTTGGTGTGAAAAAATAGAGTAAGGGTCGTATGCGGGACGAAATTCCAAATTCTCTATGTTGTCACTGGTAAATACTAAATAGCATGGTTTTGAAAACCGGACTGAATCGGTTGGTCGGACTGGGTCTGACCGGAACCGACCACTGGTCCGGTCAGGTTTCACCCGGTTCAATGTTTGGTCAAAGACTGGACGTTGACCGGTTGAACTGGTCGATCGGACCTGTTGAACTGGAAATAAGTTGCTCCAACCGGCTGGTTCACTTATTCTTGTTAAAAATTATGTTTTTTAAATTTTTTACAATAGGCAGGAACGAACTCAGGTCCTTTAACTTGTTATCTATTATGCCTACCACTCAACTACAACATTTATTTGATACACATTTGTATTATATTTCTTTTATAATATCTATATGAACTTTTTACTTAGCTTTAAATTAAGTATTTATTTTATTTATTTAATGTGTTGTATAAATAAATTCATCATATCTTATTTAAATAATATTTTTTCAATTTTTAGAAAATTCGATTCTACCATCAATTTAATCCGATTGAATCTTAAATCATGAATCACCCTTTTCATCGGTTCGATGACCGGTTCGGTTATGAAAATTATGTTAAATAGTGGACTATTGTTTGTCGTTTTCTCTTTATACTAATTTTTTTTTCTATTTTTATGAGGCGCATAATATCTGTAGAGAGAGAAAGAAAAAAACTCTTAAATAGGATCCATAAATCCACAGATTAGGAGAACGAGAGAAAGAAAAAACTGTTTCAACTGTCCGCCGTCGGATTTCTGTTTTCCGTCCATCTCCGCCGTGTGTTCGTCTGCTCTTCTTTGAACGCCTTTGCGGCTTTCTTCTTTACTCGCTCAATGGTGCTTCCTTGATTGGTTTCAGTTACAGAATACTAAACCTAATTCTCGATTGGTGTATTAATGGAATCTGGATCCAATTGGCTTGGTTTTTTGTGCGAATCTTGCTTGAATCCCGGCAAGTTCATAGTCTAAACTTCCTGATTTCGCCGGTCGTCTTGTTTTCCCCCGTTTTCAATTGAGTCGCTCCTTATCGGGGCTTCTCTGGCTTTGTTTGTACCGCAGTTTGATTTTGTTCGAGACGAAACTGCTTTCGCAACTTCTGCCTAGTTTCTTTGTAACTTGAGAGATTTGTGTAGTTCTGAGCAGTTAGTTTCGATAAGAGTAGCTTGGAATCTGTAAAATTGCAGTCAACTGCTTCGTATTTTCTTTAATTTCTTCGAACGATGGAAGATGAAAACCAGAGCTCGAAAATGAATAAAACGAGCTGCAGTAGCGGGATGTCCGACGAGGTTCTAGGCTGCGTGATGCCGTACATCCACGACCCCAAAGACCGCGACGCCGTTTCACTGGTTTGCCGGCGGTGGTACGAGCTTGATGCATTGACACGAAAGCACATCACAATCGCTTTATGCTACACAACAAGTCCGGAACGGCTTCGACGCCGGTTCAATCATCTTGAATCCCTAAAGCTTAAAGGAAAGCCAAGAGCTGCGATGTTCAATTTGATACCGGAAGATTGGGGAGGTTTCGTGACGCCATGGGTTCAAGAAATCGCGGAATCTTTCAATTGTTTGAGATTTGTTCATTTTAGACGCATGATTATTCAAGATCCGGATCTCGAACTTCTGGCTCGGTCTCGAGGCCGGGTTTTACAAGTGTTGAAGCTTGACAAATGTTCTGGTTTCTCTACAGATGGCCTGTTACACGTGGCACGTTTTTGCAGGTAATTGAGTATAATTGTGATTTGATTAGACATGATGGGTCATTTAGTACTGAGTCTATTTTTACTATTTTGGATTTTTTTTCTTCAATCTTTTGGCTTGTTCGTATTTTTTCTTTCACTAGATTGAAGTTTTATACTTATTCTTGAGAAGTAGCTATCCATTTTGTATGGGTTTCACTGTTGCTCCGAAACTTAGGTCAAGCTTGTTATTACTTAACGTGGAGAAATTTGTTAAGGGTGATTAATGTTTGCTTTATTTTTGCCTGTGGGAATAGGGAACTGACGGTCATGAAAGTTTGCTGGATGTTTCTTCTTTTAGACTTTGAGTTTTTTAATAATCATTTTTTGCTTTTGTTCAAATTTAGTAAGATAATTAATTCCTTTTTTGTATCTTTAGTTAATCCGTGGTTTGTTTGCTTTCAGTTAATGTTAACATGTTCTTCTGCTGGACTTCAACTTGTTTCTCACGAGCTGGATCTCTTTATAGTTCACATGCTTTCTTCATATTTCGGGAAACAAGTCTAATTGTATTTATTTTAGGCAATATAGTGAAATGTATCAATCCTTACCGATTCAATATAGTCTAATTTATCTATTCATCATGTTAGTTATGGATTGTGATTGAATGGTTAGTTGCAAGGGCTAAATAACTATTTCATCATTTAGCTTTGGCCCTGTTTTCTGGACTTCCACGACTATTTCTGCTGCCCGTATTTATCGTGCTAGTTGTATCAATAGTTAATTCCTTCTTTTTAATCTTTGTTGATGATCAACAAAAACAACATATTGATTAAGTTGTTCGCACCGTATTTTTTTGCAGGCAATTAAGAACATTATTTCTGGAAGAGAGTTCAATTCAAGAGATAGATGGTAACTGGCTGCATGAGATTGCAATGAATAACTCAGTTCTTGAAGTTTTAAATTTTTACATGACCGATCTCAATAAAGTCAGATTTCAGGACCTTGAACTCATAGCGAGGAACTGTTGCTCATTGATCTCTGTCAAAATTAGTGACTGTGAGATATTGAATCTTCTTAGCTTCTTTCACGAGGCTACTGCTTTAGAAGAATTCTGTGGCGGCTCTTTCAACGACGCACCTGAAAAGTACTTGGCCGTGTCATTTCCTCGGAAATTGTGCCGATTGGGTCTAACCTATATGGGGAAAAATGAAATGCAAATAGTGTTCCCTTTTGCATCCCTGCTCAAAAAGTTGGATCTCTTGTATGCTTTGCTCGACACAGAGGATCATTGTCATTTAATTCAAAGGTGCCCCAACTTAGAAGTTCTTGAGGTACAACTGCTATCATATTCTTCATTATCGATTTGCAGCTTTTTAACTCCTTTTTCGTTCTTGATGTTCGAAATGTGTTGATTTAGTTTCAAAACAGCTTATGATCCCTAGAGTTTCATTTGTGCTTGCTATGCACTATTCTATTCTAGTGTAAACCTTGTTTTCAAATGATAGTTATTAAATGCAGGAAATTTTTGTATGTAGTTTGAGCATTTTATATAGGATTCATGCATCTAGTGCCCCCTGAACTTGTTCTTAAACGCCATTCCCCTTGAACATTCAAAAGTTCCAAATAACCCCCCGAACTGCAAAAAATACACCACTTTACCCTCAATGCCACGGGTCAGCTTCTGGTTGGTTTGACTTTTCAAAAATGTCATTTTCCTAATTTTTCTCTCCAATCAAATTTCGACATGTGACATTGAGGGGAGACAAATAGGTGCACTTTTTGCAAGTTCAGGGAAAAAAAACGACGTTCAGGGACAAGTTCAGACCACTCCAAATGTATTCAGCCTTGTATATGAAATAGCTGTTGATGTTTGAGTGTTGAATATCTTTTGTTGACAGACAAGGAATGTTATTGGAGACAGAGGATTAGAAGTTCTTGCTTCAAGTTGCAAGAAACTACAGAGGCTCCGGATTGAACGAGGGGCCGATGAGCAGGAAATGGAGGACGAAGAAGGCGTAGTCACCCAGAGAGGACTCATCGCCTTAGCCCAGGGCTGCCTACAACTAGAGTACCTCGCAGTTTACGTCTCCGACATCACCAACGCCGCCCTCGAACAAATGGGGGCCAATCTAAAGAACATGGCCGATTTCCGCCTGGTCCTGCTCGACCGGGAAGAGAGAATTACCGACCTGCCCCTCGACAACGGGGTCCGCTCCCTACTAACGCAGTGCGAGAAGCTCCGAAGGTTCGGCCTCTACCTCCGCAAAGGCGGTCTGACCGACACAGGCCTCGGGTACATCGGGCAGCACAGCCCGAACGTAAGATGGATGCTTCTGGGCTATGTCGGGGAGACGGACGAAGGGATTCTCTCGTTTTCGAGGGGGTGCCCGAGCCTTCAGAAGCTCGAGATGAGAGGGTGTTGCTTCAGCGAGAGGGCGCTGGCTCGAGCCGTGATGCAGCTGACTTCTTTGAGGTATTTGTGGGTCCAGGGTTACAGGGCATCGGCGGTTCCGGGGCACGATCTGTTGGAAATGACTAGGCCGTTCTGGAACATCGAGCTGATTCCTCCGAGAAAAGTTTCGGTGGTGAACCAAGTTGGGGAGGAAGTTGTGGTGGAGCAGCCGGCGCATATACTGGCTTACTATTCGTTGGTTGGGCCGAGAAATGATTTTCCTGACACTGTTGTGCCCTTGGATTTGGCCAGGCTCGGGGCTGCGTACCGTTGATTTTTGTTTCTTGGTTTTGTTTTGGGTTTCAGATTTTTTGATTGGTAGAGACCGTTGATTGTTGTAATAAAGGTTTTGCTCTTCTTTGTACCGTTGTTGTTGTTTTAGCATGAGGTCGATTAGCGTAAGGTTTTGACAGTTTGAAACTTGAGTTTGTTCTGATCGTAAGGTTAAATGTTGTGACATTAAAGGTGGGATTATGTGCGCTTTGTTTTTTCATTCACTTTTTGACTTTATTCAAATGAGGATGCTTCAGAATTTGAATGTTCACTTATAGATGAATTTTGCCTCTGTTACATTTGACTCAATTATATCTGAATTTTAGTTGTACCATTTATGTGATTGGTGAAATTTAGTTGTGGGCTTTGAGTTCATTTGCGTCACTTTGATCTAAGATTGTGACTATCAGCGTCACATAAGAAAACCGATGCTTTTTTTTTTGTTACAAGTAATGGTAGAATTTTAAAATGATAGTTTGATTTTGTACTGGTTTTTTGTCAAGCTAAATTCATTGTTTATCTCTCTAGTAGACCAACTAATATAGAGAGATTTAACAAGGGACACAGGCAAATACGACTTTCAAAGCATGATTAGAAAATAATTTATTACAAAAAAGATGCATAATTTATTTGGTTTACGTTTTTTTGTCACCCTCACTACTTTCTTCCTGTCCTTAGTCTTATTCAAAAAAAATTTGGTTTACGTTTTTTATTTATTTTGACAATTGAGATTAGAACAGGGAACACATGGAATACGACTTTTAAATATTTAATAACTACATATATAACTTATATGACTGTGATGTCTAGTTAATGAATATATACAAGTTATTTGCTTGACAGCTTGAGTAAAGTAAAAATATTTGCATCGGGTGGGATTGAGTATTTTTATTTTTTAATGTCAAATCGATGTTGATGTTTAAAATGTTATTTAATGTGTTATACACATCAGTACATGCTGTTCTGTAATTTCTAACCAATGGTGGAATGCAATTTCTCTAGAATTAACTAGAAATGGTTAGGCCGAACTAACCTTCATAGGGTTTCACTAGATGTAAAAAGAATTCACTATATGTATATATTTTATTAAAAAAATTTATTGTTTGACGTGTATCAAACTATTTCATTAATGTATTAAAAAATGTATTATAAATGTATTCCAACCACATCAACAAATACACATTCATCGAATTTTTTCTACAATTTTAATACGATGATATAACTGATAAAAGAAAAGTAAATGCATTCACAGTTCTAAATAGATGAATATAACCATCAACAAAACATATGAAACGTCACTTACAACAAACAACACATTACAAAGTACTAAAAACATATCGTAGAAGTAAGAATAAAGTCAAATATAGTAGTATCTCAGAACATGTCTCAATAAATAGATACTCATGCAATTCTTTCAGCAATTTTTTTAATGAAAGCCAAGACCGGGTAATCCAGGCTCAATTATTCAAATAAGAAAAGAAAATAAACAACAAGATAAAAGAAAAAAAAGAAAAACATGAAGATGTTCACAAAAAAGCAAAGTCATGAAAAGGCTTAATGCATCGACACCCCCTGAACTTGTTCAAAAAGCGTTGTTGTCACCCTGAACTTTCAAATGTGACAGATAGCCCCCTGTACTTGTCTAAAACGTGTCACTTTACCCCCTTGTAAAAATATCGGCTTCAAGAACAAGAAGATGAACACGACGGGTCAAGAATCGATACAATATTATGATTAATTAAAGAAAAATTTAGAATAGAGATGAAGTTTTGAAGAAGATGAAGAACATATATTAAGGATTTTGAATTGTAAGAATATGAATGTTATGGATTTTTTGTATTCATTTTCTATTCCACCAAAATACTTTACGCGCATGTATTTTGATGGTCATTCATGTAACAAGCTAGGTAATCAAAAAGGGGGTAAAGTGACGTGTTTTAGACAAGCACAGGGGGCTATCTATCACATTTCAAAGTTCAGGGTGGCAACAGCTTTTTTTAGACAAGTTCAGGGGGGTGTAGATGCATTAAGCCTCATGAAAATAAACTGTTAGATTCTGAAGCTAAATTAGTTTTGTAAGTATGAGTTCAGAAGCAAGTCATCTTAGAAGCCCCAAAATATGTCAGCAGAGCTATGACGACTCAGAAGCAGTTAAAAGATCAGAAGAACACTCGAGACTCGGAACCTCAAAAAGTTCCTCTGATGTACTGCAAAGGATAACTTAGTCTTTCGGCACTAAAAGTCAAGAAAGCTGACATTGCATTTAATGCCGCTGCGCGCTCTGTCCCCATGTCTACTACAAGACAAAATTTGTTGCAAGATCAGGAACAAAAACATTTCTGCAAATCTCATCTGCAACCACCATACAAAGTAGGTCCCCAAAATCAACTTGATACAGCATGGCGCAGATCAGAGTTGGATGAGCTACTCTAACGGATTGTTAACGGAAATAAGTTTGTATTTGAGCTAACTGAAACAAAGTTCAGAAGCTCACAAAAATTGTTTTTCTATAAACTGCTATAAATCACACTAAGCTGAGGGTAAGTTAGTGTGAGGGAGCTTGAAAATCTCACAAGGAAGGTACTTAAGAGACAAGAAGGTTAGAGCCTCAGATACAGAAAGACAGTACTCCTGTATTGGTATAACTCATCATAGGCAAGACTGTTGGAAAGAACTTCAGTCATAAGCTGTAAAGGGTTTGCTTTTCACCAGAAGAAAAGCCATTGGTGAATTAAATATTGGACAAGAGATTCCAAGGACTGGATTAGGCAGAGGCTGAACCAGGATAAAATCCTTGTTTGCATATTTCCTTACTCTGCTCTATTTTTGTGTTTAATTAATTCAGCAACTAAAACACTTAAATATATAAAGGGGATTCTGAGTAAAGGATATTTACTCAGAAGCAACTCTTCTGAAGAAAACAATGAACTCGAAAAAGAGTCATTCACCCCCCCTCTGACCTATTCTATCACCCTACTAGGTCCTACAATTGGTATCAGAGCAAGAACTCAAAAACAGACTTAACAAATCTAGAGTAAAAGATTAAAATGGGTGAAAATAGCATGAAGCACTTGCCTGGAAACATGACCACACAGATACTCCCAGAAGGGTTGTCTGTGTCCAGACCCTACTATTCTTTGGACAGAATTACACATTCTAGAAAAACATAATAAAAAATTTCATACAGTCTCAGGATATGTATGCATGGCTTGCTATAGCCAATGGTCCATACATTCCTACATCTACAGTAGATGGGGTAGTCTCTCCCAAACTAGAAAGTGAATATAATGACTCTGACATGAAGAAATTACAAAGTAATGCAGCTGCCCTTAACTTTTTACATTGTGCTTTAGATGTTGCGAAATATAACAAAATTTCAGGCTGTGAAAGTGCCAAGGAGATCAGGAAAAAGCTTGAGGTAACCTATGAAGGAACAGATAAGGTCAAAGAATCAAAGATCAATCAGAATCTGCGACTCTATGAATTATTCGAAATGGAAGAGGGAGAATCAATATCAAACATGAATGCTAGATTCACAAATATCATCAATCAACTCAAAAGATTGGGAAAGAACTTCTCAGAATAGGAGCAAGTGAAGAAGATTCTCAGAAGTCTAATTGAGAAATGGCAGGCTAAGAAGACAACTATAGAAGAAGCTCAAGATCTCACCACTTATAGGTATGATGAACTCATTGGTTCCTTAATCACTCATGAGATCTCTATGTAGAATTTTCAGAAGAAAGAAAAGGCAAAGTTTGAAGGAAAGAAGGCAATAATCCTGAGAGTAGAAGAAGTTGATGAAAGCTCATCAGAGGATGATGAGGATATGGCCATGCTAGCCAGAAGATTCAAAAAGTTCATGAAGAAGAATTCAATTACTCCTCAAAAGTTTCAGAAGAAGGGAAGTTTTCCCCAGAAGTCAAACTTCTAGAAGAAGAGCAAGTTCAGAAGGTCTGAAGAGAAAATCAAGGGTGAAAATAAAAAACTTATAACCTATTTTGAATGTCACCAAGAAGGACATATTAAATCAAGTTGCCCAAGGCTAAGAAAGGATAAATGAAAGAAAGCTATGGTGGCAACATGGAGCGACAGTGAAGAAGGAAGCTTTGCAGATTCCTCAAAGAATGAAGAGACTACTCAAATATGTTTCATAGCTGCCGATGATATGTACCAAATAGTTGAATCCTGGCATAGTAACATAAAGAAAGTCTCATCTTCAAAAGGCAAATCTCAAGCGAATTATGAGGTAAATTCTAAACTCAATATTCCTGATGAAATCATGCAACTACTTACACAAATCTATAAGCAGGTTAAAAAGAACAAGAAACATATGAAGCTTCTAGAAGAAGACTTTGAAGACTTCTGTATCCGAGATATAGCTAGAGATAACTCCACCAAAGCTATTCACAAGAGGCAATGAGAGCTTGAAACTGAGGTTGAGAAGCTTAAGAAAGAATTAGTTCTGGTAGGAGTCAATGCAACCAACCTTAGCAGAAGAGTAATGTTGGTAGAGGGACATATATCGGGTAAGATAACTTTGCCTGGAAAATCAGAACCTCAGAAGAATGAGTCTCCTCAAAAGAAGGTACACCCTCAGAAGAAGGAACATTCTCAGGAGAAGAAGCATCCTCAGAAGATAAACGCCTCTCAGAAGTAAAATCTTCAAAGGATGTATCAAGGTGAATCCTCAGCTCCAAGGCAAAGGAGCTATAAGGAGTATGGATATAGGTATGGCGTAAATAGTTATAAAAAAGGAGGTTATCGGAAGATGACTTAGGAAAATCCACATGCCAGAAGAAGAGTTATATCTCAGAGGTAACCAATTTAGGAACCCTTTGATCTTTGCCCATCTCCTAGAACTCTACAAAAAGAAAAGGCCGGAGAAGCTGTAAAGGTCTTCCATAACTTTTGTGGAAAGAAAAATCATACAACTTCTATGTGTAGATTTAAGAATGGTTTTTATGATTCTTATGATTAGCCAGATCTAACTTATAATGCACCCAAAGGAAAACTGGGTTCGAAGATTCTAATCATCTACTTTTACAGGTAAGTCTTAGATCCATAGAAGGTCAACAAATCTGGTATATAGACAATGGATGCTCATGACACATGATAGGAGATGAGACATCATTCATCTCATTAGAATGCAAAAGATATGGAAATGTAAGCTTTGGAGATAATAAAAAGGGAAAAATCATTGGCAAAGGAACCATTGGATCAGTAATTAAAATTGAAGAAGGCTCTCTTGTTGATGGCTTGAAGTTCAATCTTCTGAGTGTCGCTCAGCTATGTGACTAAGGAAGAAAAGTCATCTTTGACTCAGAAGGATGCTCCATCATTGATTGTAAGTCAAATAAAAATTTGATATATGCTCCTAGAGTCAACAATGTGTTCATAATTAATTTAAATGATAAATCAAAAAAAGATATATCTTAATGTCTAAAGAAGAAGAGTCATGGCTATGGAACAGAAGGTTGGGACATGCTAACATGAACCTTCTAACCAAACTAGTCAAACAGAAACTTGTTGAGGGTCTGCCAAGCTTAAACTTTGAAAAGGATCACTTGTGTAATGCATGTCAGTGTGGAAAGCAATTCAAGAAGAGCTTTAAGTCTAAATCTGATTTTTCCACTAAAAGAGTCTTAGTATTAGTTCATCTAGACTTGTTTGGTATTGTTCTTCCCATAAGCATGGGTGGACATAGATATACCATGGTTATAGTGGATGATTATTCCAGATATACATGGGTTATTCTGCTAAGTAGTAAGGATGAAGTCTATGAAGGATTCTCTAGATTATGCAACAGAATTGAGGTTGAACAAGGAGTCCTTCTTTCCAAAATAAAAAGCGATCATGGTAGAGAATTTGAAAATAGATTATTTGTTGGATTCTGTGATGCTAGAGGGATTGAGCACAATTTCTCTGCTCCTCACACCCCCAACAAAATGGGGTTGTTGAGAGGAAGAACAGAACCATAGTTGAAATGGCCAAATCTATGCTTAATGACAACAACCTTCCCAAATATTTTTGGACAGAGGCAGTCAACACTTCTTGTTACATACTAAATACGGTAAATATTATATCAGTAATTGATAAAACTCCCTATGAAATTTGGAAAGGTAGGAAACCTAAAATTGGGTACTTTAAAGCATTTAGATGTAAATGTTTTGTACTCAAGAATAAAGAATAACTAGGAAAGTTTGATCTTAAGGCTGATGAAGTAATTTTTCTTGGCTACTCAACACATAGCAAAGCTTATAGAGTCTTTGTCAAAAGAACAACAACATTAGAAGAGTCAGTACATGTAGATTTCAATGAAACTGACCATGTAGGAAAAAGAAGAAACTCAGAGGAAGATGGAGATTCTATCTCACATAAACAACCCTCTGAGTCAACCCAAGGAGAAAATTCAACAAAGGATCAACCATCCAAGATCAAATTCTCAAAACATAAAGATGAAGAAAATCATCCAGAAGCAAAAGAGACTCCTTTCCATCACGACCTGCCCAAGGAAAGAAGAACCAAGAAGGACCATCCAGAAAGATTGATCCTTGACGCACCTCAGAATCCCATTCTCACTAGAGGATAACTCAACAGAATGACAAGTTATCCAGCATTTGTCTCTATCATAGAACCTAAGAAATTTGAAGATGCAGAACATGATGAGAGTTGGATGATGGCTATGCAAGAAGAACTGGATCAATTCACTAGAAATGACATCTAGGATCTTGTCCAAATGCCAAAGAACAAATCCATCATTGGCACTAAGTGGGTATTCAGAAAGAAACTTGATGAAGAAAGGAATGTGATCAGAAACAAGGCTAGAATAGCGGCTCAAGGATACAATCAACAAGATGGAATCGATTATGATGAGAAATTCGCTCCAGTAGCAAGGCTTGAAGCAATCAGAATCCTCTACACATTTACATCCCGTATGGGATTTAAGCTATACCAAATGGATGTAAAAAGTACCTTCCTAAATGGATTCATCTCAGAAGAAGTTTACGTCAAGCAATCTCCTGGCTTTGAAGATTCAAAGCATCCATGTCATGTCTATAAGTTGAAGAAGGCATTGTAAGGTCTGAAGCAAGCTTCCAGAGCCTGGTATGAAAGACTGACAAGCTTCCTTATCTCAAAAGGATAAGTCAGAGGCAAAATAGACACTACGTTATTCATCAGAAGAAGGAACAAGGATATTCTCCTTGTTCAGATCTATGTTGATGACATCATCTTTGGAGCCATTGATGAAAAGATGTGCAAAAAAATGTAGTTCTCAAATGAAGAATGAATTCGAAATGTCTATGATGGGGGAACTAACATTCTTTCTTGGTTTGCAAATCAAGAAAAGCTCAAATGGAATATTCATCAATTAATCCAAATATACCAAGGAGATTCTGAAGAAATTTGGCATGGAAAATGGAAGAGAGATATCAACACCCATGGCCTCCAACACAATACTCAGCAAAGACTTAGAAGGAAGGAAGATTGATCAGAAGATGGAAGAGAGATGTCAACACCCATAACCTCCAACACAATACTCAGGAAAGACTTAGAAGGAAGGAAGATTGATTAGAAGCTGTTCAGAGGAATGATCAGTTCTCTATTATATCTCACAACCAGCAAGCCTGACATTCACTATGCAGTCTGCTACTGTACAAGATATCAAAGTGATCCTAGGGAATCTCATCTGAGTGCAGTAAAGAGAATCCTCAAATATTTGCTTAGAAAACCATAGAAGCCAGATTATGGTATCCAAGTAATGGAGAATTCTCACTGAAAGGATTCACTGACGCTGACTATGGTAGAGATCAATTGGAAAGGAAAAGCACTACTGGAGGATGTCCTTTTCTGGGAAATAGCATCGTTTGTTGGTACAGAAAGAAACAAACCTCATTATCTACTACAAAAGTAGAATACATGGCTGCGGGAAGCTGTGTTGCTCAAGCGCTGTGGATCAAACAGCAACTAGAAGACTATAGAGTTAAGTCAGAGTGTATAGAGATCCTTTGTGATAACAAAAGTGTAATTGACCTATCAAAGAATCTAGTTCAGCATAGCATAATGAAGCACATCAACATCAGACACCACTTCATAAGAGATCATGTTCTTAAGAAAGATGTAAAGCTGGTATACATCTCTACTGAAGATCAAAGAGCTGATATCTTCACCAAACCTCTAAGCAAAGATCAATTCGCATTCCTCAGAAGAGAAATAGGTATGAGTAACCCAGTGTGAACGTTACTCAAAAGCTAGCGTAATTATTAGAGGAGTGACTTACTCAGAAGCAACAGTAATCCTCTGAAACCAGGCACAGTGCTACGTTTCAGAAGATTTAACCCGAGAATCACTCCCTATTTCAAAATTCAAAAACCCAAAATCTAAGCTAGATCTTTAGGTTAAAATTATTCACATTCTTCGGTCAGTTACGCGCTTGATGGTTACCTATACGCCTTAAACGGTAAATGCTGAATTCTTTACTACTATAACTCAGCTAATTACCATTCTATCCCTCTGAAACTACCCATATAAATAGGTAAAGACTGTTCATCATCAAAACACTTTACCAAAATTGCGGAATTTCTCTAAGCTTTCTGAGAAACTCTTTCCTCTAAGAACCCTAATTCTCTCAAAACTTACCCACAAAAATGGCTCCCAAAAGAACCAGACCATCAAAAGATGGCCCTAAAGAACAAGTCATTATCAAAATCTCCCCAAAGACCTTTGAACCTGTTTTATACAAGTCAAATCCTTCGAATATCATATCTCAAAGATATCTAGGAGATGAATCCTTCATACAAGCTAGCCCCCTACAAAGAAACCATAGAATTTCATCAATTCAACACATGGACCCGACTAAAAGAACCAACCTACCCAGCAATAGTTCTTGAGTTTTACAAAAACTTGAAAAAATGCACAGTAAGCGAGGAGGAGCTTAAGACTGTGGTTAAAAGCAAAGAGATATCCATTACCCTCGCCTTCTTGGGAAAACTACTAAATCTGAAAGATGAGGGTCTTGCTCTCAAAAGAGGATGTGAGGACTCCATAGCTACAACAGAAAGGCCTTCTTGCCAGAATGATGATTTGGTAAGAAAATCAGCACTCACATACCTCAATAGCTAAGATATTGGTAGTTTATAATAGCTCATCTTCTACTTCAGAAGATGAACTCCACAAATACCGTATCTAGCTACGAGTACTGTATCTTGGTGCACTTGGTGGAGAAAAAGAAGGTCAACTTGCCAGTCATCATAATGCAGCATATGCTTCACCACAAATGCACACTCGGTGGTCTCATCAGCAGAATTGTGGCTACATATGGAGTAGACTATTCAGAGGAGGATGGCTCCCTAGGGAGTGAAATTATGAAGGAGACCTTTGACAAAAAGGTAGATTTTGGGATGAAGTGGGATAGGGAGGAGGCTCTTAAGAAGGATCTAATGAAGAAGAGAAGGGAAAAGGAGTTGAGAGCTGCTAAGAAAGAAGAGGGTGGAAAAGGGGTTGAGGAAGTCCCTCCCAAAAGGCAAAGGGAACATGTGTTGAAATAGGAGGCAATCCTAAAGGTAAAAAGAAGCAGAGTCAGCAGAAGTAAGGCACTTGCTGCTGAGGGTGTGGTAATTCCCACTGAAGTCATTGAGGTAAAGGCTCAGGGGATTACTTACTCCATGAATAAATTCCAATACGTGCATAGGCCTTTAGAGAAAAACAGCTCAGAAGATGAGGAGGATGATAGGAGGCCAAAAGTGATCTGACTAAGAGGAAGAGGTGAGAATTTGATCCCAATATGGTCATTCCCAGTGAAGATGAGGCTAAGGAAGTAGAAAAGGAAGCGAAGGAGAAAGAGGAGAAGATTGAAGAAAAGGGAAAGAGGCAGAAGAAGGCTAAAACTTATGGCGAGACTGTCGTCTCAGAGGATGACCCTCAGAAGGATTATATGATCAGGGCCATGAATCAAAGCATAGTGGAGGTGTTTACTCATGTTCCTCGTAAAGGGATAATTGGAAATATAAGGATAGCTACTAAGGAGGCGGAGAAAAGGGCTCTATCAAAAGGGAAGAAAATGCCCGCTCTAGAGGAGGTCACAGCAAAGATGAAGGAGAAAAGCACCTCTGAGGCTGAGGAGGATGACTCAGAGGAGGTGGATGGAGGGGTCTTAGAAGGGACCTTAGTGGACTTTGACTTGCCCTTAGGGGCTCTCCCAGTAGCTCTAAGTCCAGTACCTCCAAAGGTGGCAAATCCTACTAATTTCCTACTGGAGAAGAAGCCACAGTCTCCTCCTCTGGATCAACAAAGGGATGTGTTTGATCCCTCTCGTCTCTTCTCAGCCACTCTTGAGATACCTACTAAATTTCTGTCTACACCAAGAGGATCTCCTACATCAAATATTAAAGATCCTCTAATGGTGGCAGCATCCGTTGCTCAAGAGGTGATTGAAGAGATTGAGGCTGAGGCTAAGAAGGATGAAGTAGCTGAGGATAAGGTTGTGAATAAGGAGGATGAGGCTGAAACCAAGGAGGAGAAGAAGGAAGAAGAAAAGGAAGAGGCTGATAAACAATCTCTGCTGAAAGAGAATTTGCCAGAGGATGATCCATTCCTATCAGCTCTTCAGAAGGAGGAAGCTCAGAGGACTATAGTGGCTGAATGGGGTGTTCATCCATTAGCATCAAATCTTGCTGATGAGTTCGTTACCATGGCTCTCTCAATATTTGCCAAGCACAACATCAGGCTAAAGGATATAAGGGAGGAGGATGATAAGAATGAAGAAGTTCTGCTGGAGGATGTGATTAAGGATAATGATGTTCAAGTCGTGAGGGAGTCCAAGACTCAGCAGTAGCAGTAGGAGCGTTCCTCTGATTCAAAGGTTTTAGTGGATCCAAACAGCTCTCTGACTCTCATCCCTAGACCTGCGGAATAAAGGATCTATGGAGATGAGTCCCTTAGTAGTGGAGGATGGATATTTGGTGACTCTACTGAGGGAGAAAACACTAATTCTCCTGTTCCTGTAAACTCCATCCATCACATTGGAAAGACGCTTGATGATCTCCTCACAATGGCACTTCGCCTAAATGACTCAGTCGTAGATATCAAACTTGCCCCCTTCAACCGCCAACTAGCCAAGAGTGTAGCCCTTATCTCTGATCAGGCGTAGATAATAATGGAAAGAGCTGACGCAATTCCTCTTCCTTCTCAAATCTGCTATGAACTTATCCAGCATCTGCAGCCACTCATGGAGACTAGGCTCATCAATTACGTAGACATCTTAGAGTCCCTATAGAAGCTGAACAGGTTGATGGACATTGGTGAAAAAGGTCTGGAGATGATCCATGATGAAGTCAACGGGGTTGAAAGAACAGCTCTAGAGGCAGATAGCTGATGTTATATCTACTCCGGGGATTGCCATTAAGCGCAATTCAACAGAATTCTCCATGGGGCTGAAGAATGAAGTCCAGGCACTCAGAACTCAGAATGCTTTCTGTCTGTGGCAGTAGGAGAAAATCCAAAGTAGTCTTGATGAGATGCTGAAGCAAATGAATGATTCTAAGGCTGAAACTCTCAAGGCTATTACGGCTTCCAAGTGGGAGTTAAGATCTGAGATCTTCAAGGCTGTTGAAGATTCTCACAAGAAGATAACTGACACCACCTTTGCTCAGAAGAATGAGGCTGTAGATGAAATAGATGATAAACCGAAAAATTATGCTGCTTACTTACCAAGACCACTGAAGAAGCTAGAGATATAATGGTGGCAAGGAATGCAAGCAATTCAGAGGCCCTTCAGAAGAGCATTGATGGGTTAAGTAATCAACTTGGTGGCCTATCTCTCCACTCTTTCTGCTCACATGATAGTGAGATTGTTCCGTTCCTGCAGCATCGGGCGAATGGACTCAACACTCAGTGGATCTAGAATCAGAAGGCTCTCCAAGTTATCCTTGAAAGCATCTTTCCTTCCATCCCTAGCAAAGCTGCAAGGTTGATTCAGCAGATTATCTCTCCTCTTCAAGCAAATGCAAAGGCTGTTCATGAAGTTATCCACAAGTTTATGCTTGATGAGCATAAGATAGTCGCTCAACTTGTTGGCATTGAGTGGAGGGAGAAAGACAAGCACAGCTTCAAGGAGATTTGGGAAAGGCGGGTGACTTCAATTCAATCTTCAAGCAGCGCCATGGAGATAGACCAGCGGAAGAAGACTCAAGATGATGATGAATTCTTAGCGCTTAAAGAAAAACCTTTGTAATTGAATTCATTGTTTTATTGTAAAAACTTGCACTCATAATCAATAAAAAAAATTTACGTTTATCACAAAAGTACAACTCTTCGTTGTACTAACTTCCTTGTATGTCATTAAAACAAACTAAGAATTTAAGTATTAGACTATGAGGGAGTATGGGGGAGTAAGTACATCATGTGCTTGACTTCACTTAGAACCAACAAAATGAGGGAGATTGTTGGATTCTAAAGCTAAATTAGTTTTGTAAGTTCTGAGTTCAGAAGCAAGTCATCTCAGAAGCCCCAAAATATGTCAGCGGAGCTATGACGCCTCAGAAGTAGTTAAAAGATCAGAAGAACACTCAAGACTTAGAACCTCAAAAAGTTCCTCTGAAGTACTGCAAAGGACAACTTAGTCTTTTGGCGCTAAAAGTCAAGAAAGCTGACCTTGCATTTAATGCCGTCGTGCGCTCTGTCCCCAAGTCTACTAAAAGACAAAATTTGTTGCAAGATCAAGAATAAAAATATATCTGTAAATCTCATCTACAACCACCGTACAAAGTGGGTCCCCAAAATCAACCTGATACAGCATGGTGCAGATCATAGTTGAACGAGCTACTCTAACTGATTGTTAACAGAAACAAGATTGAGAGACAACGGCAGAATTCCTAGCAACGGTCGAAAATCAACGAAAACATTCTCTCCCTCTATAAAAGGATGATTTCCACCATTGAAGAAGGTTGCTAAATTAACAAAACAATTCAAGAGTGAACAAATTCTCAAATCTACTTGCAATCTTTTTCTAGCAAACATTCAAATCTTACCTGTTTGTATTTGAGCTAACTGAAATAAAGGTCAGAAGCTCATAAAAATTGTTTTTCTATAAACTACTGTAAATCACACTAAGCTGAGGGTAAGTTAGTGTGAGGGAGCTTGAAAATCTCATAAGGAAGTTACTTAAGAGACAAGAAGCTCAGAGCCTCAGATATAGAAGGACGGTACTCCTATATTGGTATAGCTCATCATAGGCAAGACTGTTGGAAGGAACTTCAGTCATAAGCTGTAAAGGGTTTGCTTTTCACCAGAAGAAAAGCCACTGTTGAATTAAATCTTGGACAAGAGATTCCAAGGACTGGATTAGGCAGAGGCTGAACCAAGACAAAATCCCTGTTTGCATATTTCCTTACTCTACTCTATTTTTGTGTTTAATTAATTCAGCAACTAAAACACTTAAATATATAAAGGGGATTCTGAGTAAAGGATATTTACTCAGAAGCATCTTCAGAAGCAACTCTTCTGAAGAAAACAGTGAACTTGAAAAAGAGTCATTTACCCCCCCCCCTCGACCTATTCTATCACCCTACTGGGTCCTACATAAACAATTAGCTAAAAAGAAATAACCCTAAACGAATTAGGCAGAATATTCGCAAGCTTGTTGAGCTTTTGCATACGTAATTTTTTTTGTGAGGGATAGGAAACAAATGTCATGTATAAATATCTACTTTGTACACCTCGTTCCAAGAGCTTTCATAAGATAAAGAGGTGACTCTCTACCAACAAAAGAAGGTTGAATAACAATAAAACCTCTTTTGAGTTTGGACTCTTCCCGTTCCGCTGAGTTAGTCAAAGAACCCGAAACATCCCTCTCGTGTTGTGAATACTCCGAATCGGAGGCCTTAGCTAATTTTAATACAACAACGAAAAAATATCGACAGAAATAGAATAGGTAACATATTCAAATCGTACATTCTCCGTGTCCGAAGATTGAAGAATGCAGCAACAATACCGCTTGTATGCAAAGTCGAGACTGTATCACAATATATCGGATAAAATAGAGTTTTCACAACTTCTGCAACACTTGAAAATTGATAACAAAAGATTTGCATAATTTCTCCGTTGTAAGAGAAAAGTTGTAGAGAAACAAAATTTCATCAATCTAAAATGTTCCACATCAGCGTCCTTTAATAGGAAAAACTAAAAAATATTTCATTGGCACTTGCGGAAAAAATTATATGTATATAAGCCTCATACTTATTTATTCTCCAACAAAATTTCAGTTACCCAAACTAGATCGGATACTTTGACCATGAGAATGGATTACGTATTTCCAACAATTACAGTAAGACGTGTAAGAATATCGATAAAAGTTATCTCAATATGATAAAAGATGAAAAATACTTGCTCAACTTTGATACACTTCCGATACAAATTGCATACTTTACGAAACTCTATAAATTTTTTTAAAATAAGTATGTTTGTTACAATAGTAATTGAAAATGGCATATCCGTTCCGTAAAATCCCTTTCTTTTATGATTTCTTGTACATGGTTACATTGTTTTTAACAAATTAATTTTTTAGCTCTTATCAATAATTGGATGGACCGTGTGAAGATTAATAGGGCTCTGTTCTTTTCAACTGAAACTGAACATACTGAACTGAACTGAACGATATTGCACTGAAACTAAACATACTGAAAATGAACTGAAATTGAACATACTGAAACTGAATTGAATGTTAACATAATCAAATTTTAACATATTATTAATAATATTATTAAATAATTTTTATTACTTACTATTTATTTTATTTATGATTAATATTTTTGTTTTATTTTCTCATTCAAATAATATATATATATATATATATATATATATATATATATATATATATATATATATATATATATATATATAATATTTACAATAATATATGAACTGAAACTTAATTGAAATTGAAACTTAACTAAAACTAAACTAAAACTGGACTGAACTAAATGGGCTGTTGAATAAGTTGAAAAGAACAAGCCTAGGTCGTAAAGTAATGTTACTTTAATAAGCCCATAAGTAAGCACACCGGTTCCTAATAGTGAAGCCCACGCCAGATTTTCTGCAAACGGGTATGATATGATGTGGGTAATTCAATGAAGGGCTTTTTACATAAATATTTACAACATATATTCACCCAAACTTTAATCAAATTATAAAAAACATCTCTTGTCCATTTTATAAAAAAAAAAAAGGTTTCTATTTCTCATTTATATGTTTCTGAATAAATATATATCAGGTATATAATATGCATGTTAAAAAATGTAATATATA
>CATIWQ010018860.1:0-17325 GCA_949673415.1 Euphorbia schlechtendalii | reverse complement strand
CCTACTCCTAGCTAGGCCGCCCTAAGCCTATGCCTACATCTAGGCCCACTTGCTACCATCATCATGACTTTTTGTCTATAAAAGAGAAACCAATCTCCTCCATAAGGTGACTTAACTCCATACAACAAAACTTTCATTCTCCTCCATCTTAAGAACTGACTTAAGCATCGGAGGGGTTTTGCCGGGACCCCAGTCAAGCCTTGTTTTGTAGATACTCGACGGGAATCTTAACGGAGCACGAAGGACATCGAAGAAACTGAAGAACCCACGAAGAATGGAATTGACAAAGATGCCATTCGGTATCAAATTGGTGCGGTGAGCGTGGACCGACTCGAGCGTCCCCTCTCAAATATTTCAGACCTGACGAAATTTCCAAATCCGAGCTTTCAATCTCAACAAGAAAAAAAAGGAAGAGAAAAAATGGTCAATTAACTCAAATTCTTGAAAATAAGAAAATAAAGGGCTTCTTAAAGAAAAGAAGTTGAAGGAAAGAAATCAAAGTGAAAAAGTTTGCACAATCCCATTATTCAATTCCAATAATGAAGACAGGAGCACCGTTGTTGGCTTTTTCATCGACGCCCATTTCAAGCCGCACGTTCGACTTGACCCATTTAAGCTTCGACGGTTTCGCACGTACGGTGTGACCCATTTGAGCTTCGGCGTTTATACACATTCAGCGTGATCCATTCAAACTTCGGCGGTTCCACACGTTCGGCGTGACTCATTCGAGCTTCGGCGTTTATATGCGTTCGGCGTGATCCATTCAAGCTTCGGCGGTTTCGCACGTTCGGCGTGACCCATTTAAGCTTCGGAGTTTATACGCGTTCGGCGTGATCCATTCAAGCTTCGACGATTCCGCATGTTCGGCGTAAACCATTCGAGCTTTTGTGTTTATACCCGTTCGACGTGACCCATTCATGCTTCGACGATTCTGCATGTTCGGCATGACCAATTTAAGCTTCGAAGGTTCCGCACATTCGGCGTGATCCATTCAAGCTTCGGCGGTTCCGCACGTTTGGCATGACCCATTCTAGCTTCGGCATTTATACGCGTTCAACATGATCCATTAAGGCTTCGGCGATTCCGCACGTTCGGTGTTACCCATTCAAGCTTCGATGTTTCCAAGCGTTCGGCGTGATCCATTCAAGCTTCGGCGTTTCCAAGCGTTCGGCATGATCCATTCAAGCTTCGGCAGTTCCGCATGTTTGGCATGACCCATTCGAGCTTCGACGTTTATACGCGTTCGGCGTGATCCATTCAAGCTTCGACGGTTATGCACCTTCTACGTGACCCATTTAAGCTTCGACGTTTATACACGTTCGACGTGATCCATTCAACCTTCGACGGTTCTGCACGTTCGGCGTGAACCATTCGAGCTTCGGTGTTTATACACATTCGGCGTGATCCATTAAGTCTTCGGTGGTTCCGCACGTTCGGCGTGACCCATTCAAGCTTCGACGTTTTCACGCGTTCGGCGTGATCCATTCAAGCTTCTGCGTTTCCTCGCATTCGGCATGACACATTCAAGCTTCGGTGTTTCCTTGCTTTCGGCGTGACCCATTCAAGCTTTGGCATTTCCGCTTGTTCGACGATACCCATTCAAGCTTTAGCGTAACCCATTTAAGCTTCAGCATCCCCGCGTGTTCGGCGGCATCCTTTCAAGCTTCGACGTTTCCGCTCGTTCGGTGGCATCCCTTCAAGCTTCGACGTTTCCGCTCGTTCGGCAGCATCTATTCAAGCTTCGACGATTCCGTGTGTTCAGCACGATCCATTCAAGCTTCGACGATTTCGCATGTTCAACGCAACCCGTTCGAGCTTCAGTGGTATCCATTCAAGCTTCGGCGTTTCCTTGCGTTTGGCGTCACCAATTCGAGCTTCAGCAGTACCCATTCAAGCTTCGGCGGCATCCATTCATGCTTCGGTGTTTCCACAAGTTCAGCGTCACCCGTTCAAGCTTCGGCGTTTTAGAGTGTTCGGCGGTACCCATTCAAGCCTCGGTACCGTCCCCATAGATTCGGCGGTACCCACTCAACCTCGGAGTCCCCGCATGTTCGGCCTCACTCTTCCAAGCTTCGGCGTCCTCTCCACGAGTTCGGCGGTACCCACTCAAGCTTGGGCCTCAACTCGCCCGGCCTCCTAACCTTTGGCCACCATTACTTCGGTTCGCCCAATCCCTGCCACCCTATACTTTGGGCCGCCCATCAATCTGGTAAACTATTGCTTGGTTAATTTCCATTATCTTCTCCACATGCAAATTGATAATTAAATCAATTCTCAAGTTTTAATATAATCCCATTCATACCCGAAGTCAGTGTGCAGTCAACTATGGAAAATATAATCAGTGTGCAGCCAACTATGGAAAATATAATGTGGGACCTTACTTTATTTCTAAACTCTGTAATTTGTGAACTTGATACTTGCTGTCACTTGTCATGTTATATGCATATGCCAAATATTAACATTGGTAGCTTGCATCATTACTGATGCTTTCAAATGTGAGTCTGACTACATAATGACATTCTAATATCTATTCATTGTTCCATATAAATACACCATGAAAAATGGGGATAAACAAGGCAACTGGAGCTCTTAAAGTCTCCAAATCAACATAGGCTCATCCAATACAGATAAGCTCTTCTCAATTGACGACCAAAAGTCGTCATAATTCGGCATAACTCAAGCTCCATTTATACTTGATTCTTCCAATACACATGTCTGCTGTGACTAACAACTTGCATTTTTTACAAAAATTATGTGGGAAAATCCCATTTTGCTCGTCTAGTTGAATTCGATTTCAGGATCATGGAGGTAGCTACAAAATTTCTCATGGAGAAAGACAAATCCCTCCCTTCCATAATGGACCTCCCTGCTGGAAGGCGAGATATTCCTCCCTCTTGATGGCCGAGGCGAGCATCCAGCCACCTTTAAGGCGAAGGGCGAGACACTACTCCCTCCTCGATGGTATTACTCCCTTCCTGATGGATCTCCCTGACGGAAGGCGAGACATTCCTCCCTCCTCGACTGTCAAAGCGAGCATCAGGCCACCTTCAAGGTGGAGGGCGAGACATTCCTCCCTTCCCAATGGACTTCCCTGATGGAAGGCTAGACATTCCTCCCTCTTCGACGACCGAAGCAAGCATCCGACCATCTCCAAGGTGGAAGGGGAGACATCCTTCCCTCCTCGATGACATTCCTCCCTTCCCGATGGAAGGCGAGACATCCCTCACTCTTCGACGGTCGAAGCAAGCACCCGGCCACCTCGAAGGCGGAAGGCAAGACATTCCTCCCTCCTCGATGGCATTCCTTCCTTCCCAATGGACCTCCTTGATGGAAGGTGAGACATTCCTCCTCTTCGACGGTCGAAGCAAGCATCCGGCCTCCTCCAAGGCCGAAGGCGAGGCACTCAAGCCGGCAGGTCGCGATCCCTAGTGATCCCCTCGGTGCTCTTATGCTTTGAAATTAAAGCATCACAGCCCGCAGGCTGCGACCCCTAGTGATCCCCTCGGCGCTCTTATGCCCGCAGGCCACGATCCCTAGAGGTCCCCTCGGCGCTTTAATGCTTTGAAATTAAAGCAAGTCACAGCTTGCAGGCCGCGATCCCCAGTGATCCCCTCGGCGCTCTTATACCTGCAGGCCGCGATCCTTAGAGGTCCCCTCAGTTCTCTTATGCTTTGAAATTAAAGCAAGTCACAGCCCACAGGCCGCGATCCCAGTTATCCTCTCGGCGCTCTTAAGCCTGCAAGCCACGATCCCCATTGATCTCCTCGACATAGTTATCATGCACTATCATGTATTAAACTTGAAGGTGCACAGCGTAAAATCACGATCTCAACAAACGAAATGACCCCATTAGCATTACGAATCTCAAAGTCACCAGCTTCGGCCCTAAAAAGCCTCAATGACTGAAAGAGGGGACTCTTGATACCAAGATAAGCCTACATCTATCCCCTACACCTAAGCCTACTCCTAGGTAGGCCGCCCTAAGCCTATGCCTATATCTAGACCCACTTGCTACCATCATCATGACTTTCTATCTGTAAAAGAGAAACCAATCTCCTGCATAACGTAACTTAACTCCATACAACAAAGCTCTCATTCTTCTCCATCTTAAGAACTAACTTAAGCATCGGAGGGGATTTGCCGGAACCCCGACCAAGCCTTGTTTTGTAAGTATTCGACGGGAATCTCAATGGAGCACGAAAGATCTCGAAGAACCCAAAAATCCCACGAAGAACGGAATCGACAAATATGCCATTTATAATAATTTATATTTGATAAATTAATCAGAAGGTTTAACAACTTGTTCACTAATCACTAATGAAACTTGTTCGAGCTTTTAAAGCGCTTGTTGGGTTAAATTTTGATTAGTTTATATTTCACACCCCAAAAATAATATTCACGACGAATCATTAACGAATCGAGATTTTATCTAGCTGAACACCCATTTACAGACTACTTGCGTTTGGAATTGCCATTGTGTTTCTTCGTCATCGCTTCCCACCGAAACCAATACTCAGTCTTCAACATATCAGGTAATTCACGAATCATTCCTCTTTCCTTATAATTGTTTCTATTTTTCTTTAATTACCTTGCAATTGAATGACTTGCTCTATCTCTGCTTCAATATTTATTTCTCGCTGAACCGGAAATCAAACATTGCGTTCACTTAGTTCTCTTTGGAATAGTCCAGTGGATTTTAGTTTACTTCTTTGGATCCATCGTCGATGTGTCTCTCAGTTCCATGGATTGGTTATGGTTGTGAAACTAGGTTATTCTTTATTTGGATAAGTGGCCTGTCGAGATCAAAATTAATGTACGATTGTGGAAATCTTTGCTATGGCTCATCTTACTCCTTTTTTACTTGAAGTTAGGGTTTGCAACATGGGAGTGTGCAACGTTGCCCGACTCTTGGATCGAGTTCCACTATAAATAGAGCAAATTCAGTATATCGAGGTGCCTTCCTTGGTTCATATTGAAATCTGCTTTGCAGTAACACCGTGTCTGGACCGATTTTGAAGAACCTGGTTTGATTACAAGGAACAGAGAATGTATGGTAGAGCAGGTTTAGATCGATTTAAAAAGGCACAATCCTCGGATCCATTTTCAGTCAGCATCAATTCAGCTCTCAAGACCACTGCCCAACCTGCTCCTAAAGCAGTTTCTAATGCCTCGATTTCATCTCTGCAACCTCAGACACATAAAGTTCAACATCAGCAATCACAAGTTCCTCAGAAACCAGCTCCTATTGAGGCAGGGCCGTTGGTGGGGCAGTCTCAGCAGTTGATTCAAGTTGGAGGTGGTCAATCAACTTGGCAGCCACCAGACTGGGCAATTGAGCCTCGCTCTGGTGTTTATTATCTTGAAGTTTTGAAGGATGGTGGGGTTGTTGGTTGGATCAATTTGGACAGACGTAGGCACATATTTGGGAGGCAAGCTCATGCCTGTGATTTCGTGCTTGATCATCAGTCCATTTCTCGTCAACATGCTGCTGTCATTCCTCACAAAAATGGAAGGTTAGTTTTTACCAATTCTTGTTGTTAATGATATCGTATTATGTATTACTTTTGCTTATGATTTAT
The DNA here is from genome assembly GCA_949673415.1 of Euphorbia schlechtendalii. Lineage (NCBI taxonomy): Eukaryota > Viridiplantae > Streptophyta > Magnoliopsida > Malpighiales > Euphorbiaceae > Euphorbia > Euphorbia schlechtendalii. Next base: position 11,746 of record CATIWQ010018860.1, on the reverse strand, counting down.
GTTGAATGAGTCTGCTATGGATGGCACCCACACATGTATTTTTAATCTTGTAACCATTATGGTAAACATAGCATTGGAGGTGCCAATGCTCAAATTAATATGGGTTTTTTGCTAATGAACATATATATGACTCGTCCTTCTTTTGTTAGAAGGTGTTATGAAAGCAAGCAGTTTTGTGGCATGGTCTACAATTTTATCTCTTTTAAAATGTATACAACTTACAAGTGCACTCGTTCTTTATGTCTAGGATTTGTTTGGTGTCTGCTCACTTTCGTTGATATAAGTCAAACAAATTAAAAAGGAAGTTATTGAAAGTCAAGAAAACAAAAAATCTTACACTCATGATGATTTAGTTACAAGCTTTGGGTCGCTGCCTCGGGTGTTCTTTTATTGAACTCCAGTAACCTTTATGTCTAGAATAAAAATGCCATAACAGCATATATTGGTGGAAACATGAAACCTGACTTCTGTGTGGATGTTAGTTTCAAAGTAAATACTACTATAAACTTGACAAAGGCCACAACTGAATAGCAAAAGTTTGAATTTATTCATGTAGTCAATTTGTTTATTTTTTTCACTCTTGTTTGATGTACTTCCATTTTCTCTTACAATTTTGCTTTGAACTGTTAACCTGCTCCAGCTAATTTTTGAGGTTTCTACCAAAAGACATCCGTAGGCTTGTTGTTGATCTTTAATCAGTATGCCACTAGTCTGCACTGAACATGCCAAATTACTTTAATTGCATCAGCATTGTATCAGATTTAGAACAAAAATATGACCATACAGTTGTAAAAATTAGAAGCCATCGAACCAGAAGATATTAATAGGACTATACTACTATTGTTAACCTTTCAACTGTGCAATTTCTGTTTAGCTTTTTCATTGTACATGCTAAACCAATTACTGTTTAACTTTCATAAGTTGAAAAGTTTATAATTCAACATTTTAAAACTACTGCAGCATATTCGTTATCGATTTGGGGTCAGCGCATGGAACTTTTGTGGCAAATGAAAGACTGACCAAAGATACTCCGGTTGAGCTCGAAGTGGGACAATCTCTACGCTTTGCTGCATCAACACGAACTTACATCCTGAGAAAGAATGATGCCGCTCTTTTCTCACGGCCACCGCCCCCTTCAGAGATTAACCTACTGCCACCACCCGATCCATCTGACGAAGAAGCAGTTGTAGCTTACAATACCCTTTTGAACCGTCATGGTCTCACCAATCCTGATCTTGTGTCAAAATCAGGCCACCCGCTAACTAGAAGAGACGAAATTCGACAGTCTGACAGAGCTGCAAAGAGAGTTAAGAGGGCAAAAGTGTCATTCAGAGATCAAGCCGGGGGAGAACTGGTTCAAGTAGTTGGGTTTTCAGATGGTGTGGATGTAGAAACTGAACCGGGTCCAATAGGCGTAACGGAAGGAAGTCTAGTAGGGAAATATGAATCCCTTGTACACATTACGATAATACCCAAAGGCAAGGAGCAGTTATTAGAAAAGGAGAACAATGCTTCTCGAATAGGCGTTACTAGTAAATTGCAGGAAGTCTTGAAAAAGGTCAAAACCCCGGCAAAAAGCGGGATTTATGATGACTTGTATGGAGAAGTTTTTCCGGGTAAAGTAGGGTCTTCGTGGGCATATTCTTCTACTGTTACATCTAGTGATAAACATGATCAACCTTCAGGTGAAAAACCCAGGAAAAACTCCAGGTCACACGATGATGATGCTGATGACGATGATTTATTCGGTGACTAATTTAAGGAAGTTATAGCTTTCCATTGAATGGGAAATTTTGTTGTAATTGGTAAGAATTTTTATCCTTGTAAGAATCGCGCCATTGGGACTGTTATTTATTGATGATTCAGCTACACTTTGAAGGGAACTGATTTGAAAGCTTTTGACCTTGAAGAAAAGCAATAGATTTTTTTTTTCCAGTACTAATTCTGAACGGACTGTTACATGAACCTTCTGGAAGTAGGTAGATAAGCATGGATCAGCGAAAACAGATTTTCTATGCATGGATGGAATCGTTAAATTCTTGATGCGTAATGATGGACATTCCTTGCATTTGAATGAAAAACCAGGTGGATGCAATGGATAATGTCAGCATATAAAGATAGAGCCCAAAGCCCAACATGACAAAACAAGTTCCTCCTAACATTGCAACAGCTGGGGAAGATGTCTGTCCGCTAAATTGGCTGCCAAATCTTATATTTTCATTTCATTAGCTCACAGGAAACATAAAGTTTCCAACAATTGGATGAATTTAAACTTTACAAACTGAACAATGTAAGTATTGAAATTTCAATCAATGAACTGCATCTAAAACAAAAACATAGATCTGAAAAATCAAGCTCAGAATATTAATTACTGTTAAATTCAAAATTTTATATAACACCAAAATTTCTTCTACAAATTACTCAACAAAAGCCTTAATCCAAATACAACAACTTTTTCAGTATCAATTATCAAAACCAAAACACAAACTAGGATCATTCTTTCATTACTTGTCATGATCAACTTTCAAACTGAAACTCCATCAAGACATTTATTGATCAATTTAAAATTTAAATTTGAGATGTATACTACACTAATTTAAATCTAAAATGGTACTGATATGAGAAATGTGTACTAGCGAACAAATTATAAATTTGACCTCAGAAGCCCTTCTAACCACAAAATGCAATGTTATCGCGGGATCTGAACGGAGAAATCTAGAAGACAAAGAAAGGGTTAGAGGGGTTAGGTCAGACACATCGGCGCGGCCTGCTCGATGAATTATGAAGGAAATCATTAGTTTTGGGAAAGTTGATAGGTACGATAACTTTGGATGACTATGAGGAATCTTTGGTGGAATCAAAAGAAAAAGGAAACAGAATATTTGAAAAATGAAAAGACAAATGCGTTGGCACCAACTAATTAAGGCTGCCCTATTTTGGAACTTTATATTTTGTAATAATAGAGTAGACGTTGACTACTCCCATTTTCGAACAAGCCTCCCCTTCTTTCCCAAATCAATACCTACGTTGACTTTTTAATTTTATATATCATGTACCCCTTTGTTTTAGTGTTTTTCCTTCATTTTATGGAACAATGTGTCACTTCTTCTTCACAATTGTCTATCCGCATCTAACATATTGGATCTTTACTTAATTCCCTTGTCAACTCGTACCAAATCATCCACATATCAAGGTATCTATACCTGTAATATAATATAATGATGACAATTAGAAGGTCCGAAATGGAAATGGGCATGCCACCAAAATGAAAAACTCACCCATTGACAAGGAGAGCCCGAGCCCATAACGGGGCCCGACAATTCTTCAGGCAGTATAATTGCTTCTAGATCGTGAGCCGAAGCGATCATTAGGTTGTTTGATGAGATAAATTAACCGACACAAAATTAATTTGTGATTCTTGATTAACGTAGTTCTATACTTTTAATCAAAAAATCTAGCACAAGAGAGGTTTCGCCGATAGTTTGGTACCCTTTCGGATCGTATTTGTGCAGTTTTCAGTGCTAGCGGTGGACCTAGTTCTGCTTAGTGGATACCATATGATATCTACTATCAAATGCAAAATAATAAGTCATTTGACATAATACAAGTTCTTACAATATAGTTCAATCTTCTCATTTACAACATAATTTATTATTATTATTATTATGGATGTACAATCAGTTTTTCGTAAGTCTATACTTTTTTACAATTTTATTTTTGAAAACATGGTTAAGTTTTATGCAAAGCCCATTTCCAGAAGGACCCTTCTACTCGTAGCATACTTTTGGGCATATAATTGTTGTACTAGGTTTTTTCTAGTGTTTCTTTTGATCTTTTGAGCTATTGATGGCAATTTTGTTTAATTGATCTTTGATAGCTATCATTGCACTGAGCATATATGCCAGGTTACTGCCTTCGTCAGCTATCAACTTAAATATTTGTGTCAACTTTATCAGAAATCTTATGACTAGTGGTTAAGAGTTCAAATTTTACTTAACACAACCAAATTAATTAAAATTGTGCTCCTACTTCAAAAAAAAAAAAAAAAAAAACACCATACAAAAGTCACCAAAAGATAAAATTGAGTGGATTTGACTAGAAAATGGAGATTTAATCAAACCGCTTTATACTTTAGATGAAAATTAGTCATGACAAATGACTTCAATGCGTAATTTGTCGGAGTGAAATTAGTTCCCATCCCAATAATCAAATTCTTTAAGTCACATTACTTAGCAAAGGTTGACATTCAGTTATTATAATTTCGACAATTTTAAAATTAACTAAAATTAATTAGTTTATTGAGGCTGAAAATGGGACACCCATTTCGAAAGAAAGAAAATCGTCAGTTTGAATGCATGATAATGATGACGAGAACAATTAGAAACTGATAAGATAAAAGCAATTTGAAGTTAATGATGGTTATCATGCTACAATTATCATAATTGAAACCATATTAATAATGTGATATGTCAAGGCAAACATACAATCAAAGGTGGCGTGGCCTCTTACATCCAACCCAAACACGATAAATTAACTTTGCTTTTTTTACACACTTTTCCGGATTAGTCATAATTAATTACCAACTCTCTTTATATTTTATTTAGCCAAATTACTCCAATTGTCCTAGAGAACAAAACAAAATTTACAAAGAAAAGTTATGTGAGCAACATTATTTGGAAGGAAAATTATCTTGTAGCACAAGGAAAGAATCCCTAAACTGTAATGGCTATAAATTGGTACGGTAAATTATGCTATTAAACAATACTTTAGATTTTGACTTCAATAGAGAGACCTTAAATTTCTTTTTACCTTCAAACTACCTAAAAACAAATATTTAAGTATTGTTATCAATTATTCAAATTTATTGTATGTTGTTTGTAAAACAAATAAACTGTTGGCGAGAAAGTTATGTGGTGACTAGAAATTGGTGCAATAATTAGTTTTTTACTGTTTTTTTATTATTGTTTATCATTGCATTTGCTGATTTTTTTTGCTTGCGTATATAACTTTTTAAAGAATTGAAATAATTTTTAAATTGCGTAGCGAATTAACTCCCAAAACAATCGTGGAAATAACATTCAAATAAAGCAGTAAAAGCAACAAACAAGAACACAAGCGATTTTTACTTGGTTCCCCCCGCTTGGACTTAATAGGCCAAATTTTTGAAGGAGTAATCCAAGGATCTTAAGATGAGAAACTTTATTAAGTTGCAAATCGGCACAAGTTTACCGAGATTAATCAAGAGAACTTAAAACCCTAAGAACTATAAAACTGAAATAGTAAAGGAGCCAAAACAGACTATACATCACATCATAGAAGACTGAGAAGAGGAGAGAATTTATACACAAAGCTGTAACAAACTCAACAAACCTCACAACAGGCCGTTATAACTGCAAAGAATCAAGCGCCGGAGATAGAATCAGAGGAATGCATCAGATGGCGTAAAAAAATGCCAGAGGAAGCAAGCAGCAAAGGGAGTGAAAGAGAGAAAAAAAACTGAGTGCTTTTCTTCTGAGCTAACCCTAGATAAAAACGGGTTTATATACGACCCTAAATAAACCGGGCTTACAGAACTGAATGGGCTTAAACGGGCCTAACAGAAAACACAGCCATACAAAATGAAATGAACTTTACAACTCAAGAACTGAACATCAGGCAAATGGACACAACAAAAGCCTAACACATGTTCTATAGTCCTACTCCTAAGGCCTTAGGTCTAGGGATGGTAGTGAATTGTATCTGAATATGATCTAGATCCAAATTTCATCATTTATTTGATAGCTTGTACTTGTACCAACATTGAAATGGTGAAAATATGATGAAATTTGGGTCCAGGACATATTTAGTATGACTATTGCCATCCCTACTTGAGTGATCCGTAAATGTTGATCCTTATTTCATTAGGTTTAAATCTATCTTGTGGTGCGTTAGTCTGTCCAACAATTGAAAAAAGAACATTTAGTAGTAAAAATGAAGCAGTAAAAATGATAAGTTGTCAAGATTTATAATTCTAATAAATAATTTTAATTAGACATTTTTTTTTTTGGGAATATGAGACTAGGATTAAAGATCTTACCTTCTTGTTATACATTGTATTTTATTTTGGACATTCCAAATGATAAACGGAAAAAAAATTCAAACTAGATGACTGAAAAACAACAACCAATAAGGTTGTGCTTAATTATACAATTGTCTGAGATCATGAAAAATGATTTCGCAACCTATATTTTGGCATGTGTATCAAATTTTAATATTTATGCAAAACTGATCCTACAAATTATAGTTAATATATATTTTAATCATCTTATAGCTAATTATAAATTTTCTTTACACTTTTAAATGCAAAATAATCTATCGAATTTCTCTTATCTTTTAGATATAATGTTTTTCAACCAAAATTAAAGTTAATAAATTTTTGTGACATAGTAGAATCAAATTCTTATTTTCTTGTTAAAAATTATTAATATTAGATAAAAATAATTCTGACATGCTTAATAAATTGTGTGCTAACAATTATATGGTGCCTAGACTTTTCTAGCCCCGGGCGTAGGCTTTGGTAGCATATACACAAAATGGTCTCATTAACACACATATTAAAAAATGTGTTAGAAAATCATTTTACAAGTTATTGATCATGCACCGTTGTTTAACGGGAAGTTACATAGTAGATATATAATATGTAGACATGTTTACTGGGTAGAGGATTCGATGAGCCAGGTTCGAGCCTGATCTCATGGGCCGGACTTTGACACTCATATTTTCATTAAGCTCGGCACGAGCACGAGCCCGAACCCACTAAAGCCTGAACTTTACGAGCCGGGCTTGATCTTTATGTAAATACCCAAGTTCGGCCTGAACCCGTCCTACGAATAATAATTTTATTTTATTATATTTTTATATGTTATATTTAATAACTATTTAAGATTTTTACATATAGTCCTATTTAATTTTATATTTAACAAGCATAGACTAAAATAAATATTTAAAGACTTAAATATATAAAGCAATTAGATGAAAAACTTTGACACATATGTATTTTTGAATAAAAACAAGTATGTTTTGTTATTTTTTTCATTTAGTATATAAACATTTAAAATAAAACAATATTCATGGACTTGGATCGGGTTTGGGAATGATTTCGAAAGCTCGATCCAAGCCCAAAGTTCTAAAGTATAAGCATAGGTCAAGCTTGAGTTTGTGTTTTCAATGAAAGGCCCGGCCGGAACCCGCCCCACCCGACGAACAAGTCTAATAACATGTATATAACATAGATATATAATAGACATATGATAATATATAACACATGTACATATAAATAGATAAATTTATAAAAATATATACAAGAACGTGAAAAATGTAAAATAAAAGTATAAAACCGGTAAAAATATAAAATCACATTATAAAAAACATGACAAAAATATTATAATATCTTAAAAACGTTTTATAATTAGTGAACACAAGATAATTTGTAATGTTTCTTGCTTATGGGCCTTTAATTTGGTCAAATTTGGCTCCCAACACTTTCCTAATTATTTGACATTTTTCCTACCCCATTAATTATCTTCTAGATAATGTTATCCCATTTTCATATAATAGTTAACTATTATTAATTTGGATCAATAATTCTTTAAATTCGGCGTATTTAATAATACATTCTAAAATATTATATTCAGAACAAATTATTTCATTCAAGTAAATAATTAATATTCTAATTAATTTTCACTTTAATATGAAGTGATTTTTGAGATCACAATCAAGTCCACATTGAAGAACAGTTGGGTGGTGATTTTTCTTTATTATATCGTTAGTCTAGTCAGGTGAATTTTTTTAAGAAAATATGAAGAGATCCCATTGCAAGGTAATCTAAAGTTTTTCAAACTGTAACATATGGTGGATCTTCGTTGAACACTTTTTAAGCTTAAAAAATGTCCGGGTTTAATATATATATAAATATAAAATAAGGTTATTAAATGATTAAAAAATGTAAAATAATGATAATTTTATAAAAATAAATTCCCATGTATTAAAACCAAACTTAAAATTGTTTTTAACTATTATTTTATTCGACCTTTGGATGAGTTAAGAAGTCTCTTCTTCCGTGGCCAACATACGATGTTGGGCCAGGGAACTCAGGATTGCAGTAATTCTGAGTTTCTAGTTAAAATTTGAGAAAAGTCTTTCAAACAAAAATAAACAATTTATAGAAAATAAATTATTTTTATATGAAGGGTTTGCGTACCAGATTTGATTTTGTACATAAGAAATGTCATGTTTGACACCTGATTTATTTACAATTTATAAGTTGAATTTTTTACTTTTATTTGCAAAAGTCTAAATAAATACACATAAATGTTCACCCAAACTTTGCACAAAAAAACCAATGTCAAAGTTGTCCAAAGAGAGTAACTTAACCTCATTAAGCGGACACCATAAGAATGAAAACGGAGTTTAATAAAGCGAGGAATACATTTCTCATCTCCATACTCATTAATGTTTCAGGAAAAAAATATTCTCTATATTCACATTCATTAAGAATTCGAGAATAATTTTTCTTCCATTTCCGTATCGGGCAATCTCCTTCGTGTATCAAATATTATCCATTTTCACACTAAAATAAATAATATGTAGATATTTTCAAAATTTCACACAAAAAAACTTTGTATCATCACTTAAAAATTTTAAACCATCAAATTTTTTCAATGTTTAATGCTAAATAAATTTGAAATCTTAATATATAATTAAAAAGTCTATCACTATACGTAATAAATTTTAAGAAAATAAACATCAAACTTGAGATGTAATGTTCAACATTCAAAATAAAAATATAGTTAAAAATATTAAAGAGGTTCAATTCAACATTGTTATTCCATTTATATAGGGAACCTTAAGAGTTACAAAGTTAGTTAAACTACAAAAAAAAAAACTTGGTATAAGTTCATAATATTCATATGTCATATAGAATAACCTATGTATTTGGGATTCTCCAACGAAGGTCTATCGGGTTCCGGGATTTATCGAACTGTGGAGTGCATTACCCATCTCCATATCTATTAAAATTTCAGGAACAAAATATTTCCACTCCCTACCCGTGATGAATTCTTATCGATAAATCTTCATCCCTATCAGAGCGGATCTCCATTAGATTCGGAGATTCCCCACCCCTTTTTCAACCATATGACACCACCAATCTCATGTCCGAGAGTGCATTCCACTTATCATGATATATACAATTTTGAAAAGTTGGACAAATCAAAATGTGAAACGTGTACAAACCATTAATTATAAATTCTAAACATAAAACATATCTGTCACTCTGCAGACATTCCCCGCTGCAACATCTAATTCAAATTTTTAACCAAATTAAAAACAGATTAAGTCAATCAAGTCAAATCATCATAACAAAACAATCAAAACATAGTCGTAAGTACAAGGTTGTGGCTTGCAAAGCAGTGGATTCAAATAGACCGAGACATTTGCTCATCGAAATCATTACAAAAACTCTGCATTCTCTAACACTAATACATATACAAAACCAAAATCTTTGCGCCCTGAATTGTGCACTCACGTAATCTCAACACATTCGTTGCTTCCGTAAAATTTTTATTAGTTCTAAATCCAAATTCATCTTGATTCCTCACATTTCAATCCGAACAAATTCCTTTATTATGTTTGTTAGGTAAACTGAAAACAATTAATCAGTAAATAAATTGAAAAGAGAGCTTGAAATGACTTACCGATGACTCCAATCCCACCATCAACTTCTCTAAGATTTTAATGAATTATTAAAAAAGTTAAAAATATAAAACACAGATGGAGCATCATAATTAAATGCACATAAGCATATTGAAACATACTACGTCTCACTTGTAAAATTAATTCATACTACGGCTCTGTTTATTTGTATGAAAATATTGTATAAATGAAAATATTGTGCAAGAGAAAATGTTATGCAAGAGAAAATCTTATGCAGGAAAATAAAACATTTTCCAATGTTTGGCTACATTATTGTAAAAGATTTTCTGATGTTTATTTACAATTCTGAAAAATATTTTCCCACCACAAATTTAACTATACAAAAATCCTAGTTTAACGCGCTCGCACGCGCACACACATATATTGAAAAATATGTGAAATATAGCATAATAATTATTATATAAAAATTATATTATATTAAGCATGAATTACATTTTATATAGAAATAAATATAGATGGAGGAGATGAATTTGATGGTGACGGTGGAGGTAATGGTAATGGAGGGGTGGAGGAAGTGGTGGTAGTAAAGGTAGGGGAGGTGGTGATGGCATGGTGGATGAGGTGATGGTGGTGGTGACGGTAGAGGTGTTGAGGTAGAAATAGATGTGTCGGTGTGGGTGGTGGTGGCAGCAGCGAATGAAGGAGGTGGTGATGGTCATGATGACGATAATAGGATGAAGGAAGTGATGGATGTGTTGGTGTGGGTGGAATAAATGGTGACGGTAGTAGTAATGAAGGAAGTGGTGGTGTCCGGGTGGAGGTGGTGATGGTAACGGTAGCGAGATAGAAATGATGATGAATATGTTGATGTGGGTGGAAGTAGTGAAAGTGTTAATAATGGAAGATGTGAAGTAGAAAAGTAAGGGAAAATAATTTCCCATCTTTTCTATGAAATTACATTTTCCATTATTTACATTACATTTTCATGTTGACTTGAACAACATTTTCCTTTTACTTATTTTCCAAATCAAACAAACACTGAAATATTCGGAAAGTATTTTTCTGCAAACAAACGCCGTTACTAGTTTATTAACAACCGCCAAATAAAACAAAAGTCAAAATACACCTTATTAACGGCAAACCCAAAACCTTACAAAATAATACTTACTACTACTAATCCTGTTCATATCTCCGATGAAGAACCCGGTTTCTCATCCGTCACTGAGACCAAAAACTTGTCGGAATTCCTAAATGAGCAATCATTCCGGATCTCCCCTTGTTTACCGGTCAACACCTCCATCTGCCCCATCTTTATCATTCCAATTATGAACTTCTCAAAAAACAATGACTCATTCACAGCAAAATCAATCACAATTTGTCTGGTCCTCTTATCCGTGTACAAATCCTGATCGGAAGTGAACAATCCTTGCCGATTCATCAAATCAACGTAGTACTTGTTGTCGAATTTGTTGGGCGACCTTAAATCCAAAAAGGTCGTGTTCTGAGTAGTTAGTGTAGGGCAAGTCCGCTTGAGATTGTTAGCGAAAGTCTTGTCCAAGGTGGGATCTTGTCTCGGATAGAGTCTCTCGGTGAAAGAGGTGCAGTGTCCGATTCCGATGGTGTGGCCGCCGGAGAGAGATACGGCGTCGGTAGTATCGAGGCCTTTTCTTTTGAGTTTTGTTAGAATAGTAGTGACGTTGGCAGTGGGCCCTACTAAATGTTCAAATGTCGCATTTACCTCTGCAAATTTTACCCCATCTCTCCGTCCTAATGGTACATCGTAATCTGGACCTCCTGACTGTATTTTTTTCGCATAAAAACATGATTAAGAACAAAAATAATAATAATATGGTGTTTAAATGTGTTTTCTTAAGAAATTAAAGACAATTACCAAAACGACGGAGTCCCTCGCTGCTATAGCAACGATGTCAGAACAGGACACGACTGGGCCGCACTTTTTGTGGACAAGAGCACGGAGGTTATTGACGATCTTAAAAGCTTCCTTTCTCAAACTTAAATTTGGAAGTTCAGATTTTTCACTGGGTCCGCCGGC
>CATIWQ010018854.1:0-11497 GCA_949673415.1 Euphorbia schlechtendalii | reverse complement strand
AAATCCTTTTACAAATCTCATGTAGTACCCTGCTAATCCAAGAAAACTTTGAACTTCAGTAGGGTACTTGGGTGGTTTCCATTCCATGATGGCTTCTATCTTTTTAGGATCCACTTTAATTCCTTCTTCTAAAACAACATGTCCCAAAAATGAAACTTCTTCAAGCCAAAATTCACACTTACTCAACTTGGCATAAAGCTTATTATCTTGTAAAGTTTGGAAGACTATTCGCAAATGTTGATCATGTTCTTCTTTTGACTTAGAATACACCAAAATATCATCTATGAAAACCACTACAAACCTGTCTAAATATGAGTAGAAGACAAGATTCATAAGGTCCATAAATGCTGCTGGTGCATTAGTAAGACCAAATGGCATCACCAAAAATTCATAGTGTCCATATCTGGTTCTAAATGCAGTTTTATGTCTTCTTCTTTCACTCTCATATGATAACAGCCCAATCTCAAATCAATCTTGGAAAAGTATTTGGCATCTTTAAGTTGATCGAACAAGTCATCGATTCTTGGCAACGGATACATGTTCTTCACTGTCAATTTATTCAAATCTCGATAATCAATGCATAATCGAAGTGAGCCGTCCTTCTTCTTAATAAATAGCACTGGTGCACCCCATGGAGATATACTTTGGTGGATAAATCCTTTGTCTAACAGTTCTTGCAACTGGATCTTTAACTCTTTAAGCTCATCAGGTGTTATTCTGTACGATGCTTTAGATACCGAAATGGTACCTGGTAATACGTTAATTGCAAATTCTACTTCTCTTTCTGGTGGTAAACCCGGTAACTCTTCTGGAAATACATCAGGAAATTCAAAAATGGTAGGAATGTCTTGTAGTTTCAATTCCTCCATTTTAGACTCAAGAGCAAAAATTAGGAAGGCTTGACATCCCTTCCTAATCATTCTCCTAGCTTTTATAGAAGAAATGATGTTAGTGAGATAATCTAATCTCTCTCCAACAATGACAACTTCTTCTCCATCAGAAACTTGAAGAGACATCCTTTTGTTCTTGCAATCTATCATAGCCCGATGCTCCGACAACCAATCCATTTCGAGAATGATATCATAATCTTGGAAAGGCAATTTGATCAAATTTGCTAGGAAAGTTCAGTTTTGAATCCTAATAGGACATTCCATATATACTTCGTTTACTATCACACTATGCCCTAAAGGATTTGTCACTTCAATATTTTCTCCTAGTTCTTCTACAAATAACCCATTCTCTAGTGCTAATGTAGTACATATGTATGAATGAGATGGACTCGGATCTATTAAAGAATAAACAACATTGCTAAAGAATGAAAATTTACCAACAATAACTTCGGTAGAATCTCAAATTTCGGGTCCTCGGATTGCATAGCTTCGTGCCATTCCTCCAGCTCTACCACCCTTGTGCACTTGTGGAGTCATATCATATCCAATTGTACCATTAATATTTCCTCTTCCCCTTCCTCGTCCACCTTTCATTGTAGGAGTAGAAACTACAGTAGGTGCGGATGTACTTGTCTTCATCTGAGGACAATTTGCAATTAAATGTTCTCTCAAGCCACATCTGAAACAAGCTCTCCCTGCTCCCCAACATTCTCCAGTATGAGACCTTCCACATTGTAAACATTTTGGAGTTTCTCCTCTTCCTCTACCTGAAGGTACACTTGGCATTGATCCAGAACTTATAGCTTACCTTTGTAAAAATCCTCTGTAATGAGACTGTGTTTGCTCTAAAGTTCCCTTCGGCTTCTTACTAGGTGGAGGTTGTGAACTTGCTTGACCCTGTGGCCCTTTCTGAAATCTTGATCTTTTAGCCATTCTCTGTTGTGTACTCAAATTAATCTTCATAATACCCATAGTAGCATCAACTAAATCAGTAAATACTCTGATCTTTTGTGCAAATAAATGCACTTTGATGACATCATTCAAGCCATCTTCAAACCTCTTGCACCGTTTTGCTTCACTGTTAATGATATCATGGGTATATCTTTCAAGCTTGGTAAGCTGATATTCATATTCAGACACAATTGTTCTCCCTTGCCTTAGAGATAAAAACAATCTCTTCTACTCATCCTTGAATCATTCACTGACATATTTCTTCTCAAATTGTTCTTCGAATATTTCCCAAGTAATCTCTTCAGGTTACCTTTCCCTGATAATATTATCCCACCATCTTCTTGCTTGTTCTTTCAGTAGGCCTTGCACATAGTTCGTTATCTCTTTATCTGTAAAGTGAAGCCTGTCCATACACCATTTTGTATGATCAAGCCAGTATTCTGCAATCGAAGGCTCAACTGCTTCACCCTTAAAATCCTCAGCAGAAAGTTTCTTGATTCTTTCGAGATGGGTTCGGTTATCTCTCCTTTCATTCTGAGGTGCTATTGGAGGAATTTGAGGTATATTCCTCAGTACTTGAGTGATTACTTCTGTCGTCATATGTTGAAGTAAAGCAGCCTATGCTACAGTAGGCATCTCAGGTTGATTTTGTTGTGGTGGAATCTCACACCTTTATTCCTCCTCATCTCTAGCCCTATGTGATGTATTCTCTACATCCTCTTCTACAATTACTCTCTGTTCATCAGCCATCACCTATTTCTGAAAATTAGACCAAAGTGAATCAATAACTTATACTTCATATTTATTCCTAAATGGCATAAACAAGCTAATTCTAGAATCGCCTAAACCACGCTCTGATACCACCAAATGTAACACCCCCGGATCGGGAGTGTCAAGTAACAATAACTATCAGTAACTTATCAATTTACCATATTTCACATTAATACTTAAACAAATTCACTTCCGATATTCATATACGAAAACTCTAAAAGCCTAAAATATGTAAACAACTACAGTAGTTATAAATCCAGATATTATAAAATTCTCACTCCTCACACTAACTAGTATATGCCATTATTTTACAAACCAAAATGTTACATGAAATTTTTAATCCACCTTGAGTCTTTTCCTTTTTGAATTCTTCAAGTTGATCCACTTATATCCATTCGTTCTACACTATCTACATAGCTTCTAAATCTTCATGTAGAAAACAACTACACGCTAAGCAATTTGCTTAGTGGTGTACACTAATTCCAATTTCATAGAATTTAAAATACAAAAAAATACAGTTTATTTATGATTAAATAAAATCATGAAAACACATTTCAAAATTTCAATATACATATTTAAACATATAAAACTCATCTTCAATATTTTACTTATAACCATAAATAATAATTGCCCGAAATAAACTAAGCATCGTTAATGGTATTAGATACGGGGGTTAGCATTAAACCCGAAGCCGAAGCTCCTAATACCGGCACAATGCCCGAAGCTGAAGCTCCTAAAATCAATAATCACAATATCGGCACTAAGCTCTGGAGACAAAGCTCTAATTGTTTGTACAGTACTGTACCCCCTTTATTGGTGCCAATCTACCCGAACCCATTATTCTACTCATTTACTAAGGGCAACAATTACACAAAAATACTTATAAATTCAGTATGATATTATCAATATAATTCAAACCAAACTCATGTATTAAGGATCTCAAATATTTAAATTTTCAATCCCTAAACATCAATAAAACATAATAAAATTGGTATTCATGTTTTCAAAAATTTTCAGATTTCGTGACCTGACTTCCCCTGCATTTTTCTCAATTAACGTCTTCAAATCAAAAAATTTAATTCTTAAAATACCTATCCATATGTCTCAAATTTTCAATGCCACAAGAATCATAGAAATCCAATCAATATAGATCAAGTTATACTCAAAACACTGAACAATGTGTAAACTGAAAAACTCCCAAAAACAGATTTCATGGTTCAAATTCGAACGACAATTTCATGCAGAAGAAAGCTGAAACTCACAAAAGTTTCTTCTGAACATATAAAATTCAGTTTCTTCTAATATCAATAGAGTTAAGAATTGCTCAAATCAAAGTAGTATAACATGAGAAAACATTAAAACAAAAAAAGATGTACAATTTGGAAATTTTCCAGCAAAATCGAAAATTTGAAATTAGTGTACACAAACCTCTTTTAAGCTCTTCAATGGGTTTTTTCCACCTCTTTCCCTCTTCCACTACTAGTATAAGCTTCCTCTACAAAAAGCATAATTTTCACAATCAAAATACTACTTGAATAAGCCTTATAATAACTTGAATATGCTTAATCTACCATGAATTATACTAATTTAACTTCAATTGCCTCAAAAATCACTTACTTCAAGTTCGGGGTTACTATTCATCTGAAACATAACACCTAATTTCTTTCTCTTCTAACCTTATTTTTCATAAATTGATGATGATAGAAGGCTTAGAGATCTATTTCTAACAAGGATTAGAAGTCAAAACGAAGAAATCAGAAGCTTTTAAGGTTATGGAAGGATTTTTGTAAAGAAGAGGAAGAAGAAGGAAGAAAAAGAAGATGAAGATGAATAAGGTATGAAGGAGGAGGGATTTTTATATAAAATATCTTAATAGATAAAATGACA
This sequence comes from Euphorbia schlechtendalii, assembly GCA_949673415.1. NCBI lineage: Eukaryota > Viridiplantae > Streptophyta > Magnoliopsida > Malpighiales > Euphorbiaceae > Euphorbia > Euphorbia schlechtendalii. Next base: position 6,998 of record CATIWQ010018854.1, on the reverse strand, counting down.
TTAAGTCCCTGGTCAATTTATTTATTAACTATAACATCTTTTCTCGATTAATTTGAACCACTTTCTCGTATTTCAATTCCGTAAAAGAATAGCATATACTTCTAATTATAAGCTTCCATAATAGCTTATATATTCTTTCTTGCTTGAATTATAATTATAAAAATTTTCAGTCTCAAGATGCATAGTTACGGGTCAAAGTTTGACTGGTGGTCAAACTTCGCTCCGTTTGGCTATTACCGAACTTTAATTTTTTTTCTTATCATTCTTTCAATATTGTAACAATATACTGATATCAAAATTTAGAAATTTTGGGGTGTTACATAGATTGCCAAGACGAAAATGAATGGAGACTTGTATATCTAATTGCATAAAATCAATTGATTTATTTCTATTAAATATGAAATTTACTTCTACATCAATGTTTTTCTCTAGTGACGCTAGATATCCACCAAATGATTTGTTATTCGATAAGTATGTAACAAATGTTCAATCCTACCACATTGGCACTCTGAACATTTTTATTTTTCTCAAAATTTTTATTTTGAATTTTCCGTAGTTGTGAGCATGAGATTCTTCGTCTTCTCGCGAAGTGACGATGGGAAGTATTGTCATTTGCCTCTCCTGTTCCAGTGATCCTCTTTGAGAACGTTTGTAGGGGATCCTTAGGTTATTTGGAAACCAAAACCATTCAAAACCAACCCAAAGTCGTCCAAAAAATCAATCAAAGAAACCGTCCAAAAACCATAGAAAAAACCCACGAAAATATCGGCACGTCTTTCCAGTCTCGGTCAAGCCAGTCGAGACCGGTCCCAACTTTTAGTCCATTCCTAGACCGGATAGGTACTGGTCTAATCTTTTAGACTGGTCCCAAATTAGGCCAGTACCGGTCTCATTGGAATTGTACCGACGGACAGGGCCGGACTGGTACCGACCGGGATCGATCCAATTTTTCATACCGATCACGAACCAGGCAAGTACCAATCTCATTGGCTAGGTACCGGCAGACCAGGCTGGTGCCAATCTCTTTGACCTGTACCGATTTACCGACATTCCGGGCTGGAACCAGTCTACATTGGACCAGTTCTTGCTAGCTTGCAGGCCACTCAAAAAATCCTTTTACTATTTTACCCTTAATTTAATTTCTTCTCTCAAAAATACCCTTTAACCTTCACATTTTTACCAATCACTATATAAGTCTATGATTAGATTTTTTAGAGGTTGAAACTTTTACCTTTTTTAAGAAATTGTTAGGGAGAGAATTCTAGAGAAAGGAACTTTAAGGATTTTTCAGAAAAAGTTAGGAAAATTTCTACATCTTTTTTTCTAACGCTTTTTCTTCGAAAACTCCATTTTCCTTTCGGGTTCGAGTTAGAAACTAAAAATCTAACTCTCGGGTTTCCTATTCCTCTCACCTAAAAACCTACTTTCCATCCTTTTTTCCAACCAAATGAAGCAAAAAGATTTCGGGATCTCTTTCTTCAGCGTTTCTGACTCCAAAAGTTGCAGATTCACGTTGAAGGGTAAGATTATGAGCTTTTAGAGACTCTTGGTGTGATTTTGTGCTTTATTTTCATCTTTTTTTATATTTTTGACCTAGTTTATTCATTTTCTCATTGTTTATTACTATTTTATACCCCCACACTGTAGAACCCAAGTTAATAGTACTTCACAGTACTGAGTAGTTTTGGAAATAGCAAACTGACTAGGATAGTGAAATTAATTGAATACTAAGTAAATTCTTAATTAATAAGGCTAGCTTGAGTTTATTCAAGGAAGAATAGCTCAATATTGCTAGATGATTAGTTAAGTTATGACTTAGAGTAAGAAAAGCTGAGTTTATGCTAAGTATTACATAGTTTGGAATTACATCACTCAGCTCATGCTGAGTTCCTGCTTTTATTTAATTAAAAGCATGTTCTATTTTAACATGTAGAGACTTAATGACACATGTACTACTAACTTAATTTGTGATGGAACGGAATATTTTCTTAATGCTTTTCAGGATAAAAGGTGCTGAAATTGAGAAAGATTCTTGTGGTCCTCACAACGTTAAAAATGTCAGTATGGCTGTCAGAGATTCCCTGCTACGGTCCAAGTAAAAGGAATTTCGGTTATGCGCCGCGTCTCAAGTGTCTCCATGCGATTCTACCAACGTCAGCAAGGTCATCCAATGGGAAGACTCCACGTTGCAATATAGCGCGCCTCTCTGAAATCTAGATTGCTTGAAGATAAATGAGAATTTATTAATGGAATTTTATTGCCCCTCAAAGTTCAAATTCCTATCTCTAAATGTCCTGGAATCTGTCTCTAACAGGAAGATTTGAAAGATTAAAGAGATGAGAAACTGAAGATCAGCGATCTCATAAAGTTTACAACTGCTACTTCTTAGAGCTTCAAAGTATAAATAGAAGATTGGAGCAGAAGTTCAAACTTGGTGAATCACCTTGGATTTCTTAAGAGCAAAAACTCTGCACAATTTTTCTCTACTTTGAAAGAAATTCCATAGCAAGCAATCAACGAACATCAATAGCTTTATCAGTTTATAATAGAGAGAAACTTTGATTAACATTGTAAGGATTCAACATTTCTATAAGTTGAATTCAGATTGCTTTATTGTTCAAAATCTGAGTGTCAGTTTGAGAAGGGTACTCAAACTGAGTTGAGCGGTAGTTAGAAAGGAATGTACTTTCTGTAATCATGTATACCCATTGTAAAGGCTTCTCCGCCTATTCAAGGAACGAATCACTAGTGGATTAAAGCTCGGAGATGGTATCCGAGGATTGGAGGTAGGCTAGGGGCTGAACCAGGATAAAACTCAGGTGTAATAGTTCTAACTCTAAGTGATCAGCTTTATCAGTAATCTGCTCATTCATCTCTCTCATTCACATATTTTCTTGTTGTCTAGTATGTGCTGAGTAAGTCTTACTCAGCTGAGGATTGAAGATAAACTGTACCAGTAGAGCTGAGCAGTTTATACGTTTTTATATCGCACTCAGCACGCATACTCAAGAAGCATATAAAAACCGAACGTGGCGAATAAATTAGAAAAAGTTTAAAAGTAACCAAGATAACACATTCACCCCCCTCTACTTTCGTTATTAGCCTTTTTATGGACCAACAAGTGGTATCAGAGCGGTTACTCAGCTTCTAGACTAATCGTCTTTGAGTTAGATCCATAAATGGCATATAATAACTTCAGTTTGGGTTTTGGTCAGACAATTCTCCTTAAAGAGGGATTGTCTATTACTAGACCACCTCTCTTTGATGCTTATCACTATACTTTCTTGAAAAATAGAATGAAAAATTTCATCCAGTCGCAAAGCATGCAGGCTTGGCTTGCAATTGAGCTTGGTCCTAGAATTCCCACTATTGTGAGGAAATGTGTACTCGTCCTAGTAGATCCAGAAGATTATGATGACGTTGATCTGAGGCTTCTCAAGGAGAATGCCGCAACGATTAATTACTTACACCATGCGCTAGATCTTACTAAGTTCAACAGGGTCTCAGGATGTGAAACATCACAGGAAATCTGGAAGAAGCTAGAGATTACCTATAAGGGGACCGACAAGGTCAAGGAGTTAAAGATCAATCTCATGCTGAGAGAGTATGAGATGTTATTGATGGGTGCCAGCGAGGGTATTCAGGGTATGAATACCAGGTTCATTAACATTGTTAATGAACTGAAGAGGGTTGGAAAGGAGTTCAGCGAGGAAAAGCTCATCAAGAAGATTCTCCACACTCTTACAGTAGAGTGGGATTCCAAGAAGAGCACTATCGAGGAGGCTCATGATCTTAATACCTACCGCTATGATGAGCTGATAGGCACCTTGCTAACTCATGAGATGTCTCTGAGGAAATACTCAGATGACTCCAAGAGGAATCGGAGAAAGGAGGGTAAAGCCATTGTCCTTAAAGCAGATTCATCATATGAGTCCACTAGCTGCGATTCTAATGAGTAAATGGCCCTCCTAACTAGGCGTTTCAAATGCTTCATTAAGAAGGATAGAAGTTCAATAGCATGAAGAAGTTTCTCGATAAAATTAAGTCAACTTAGCACCGGCGTGGAATTGAGGAAGGACCGAAGAAAGAGCACAACAAAGATATCAAGTGCTTCGGGTGTGGAGAGAAAAACCACATCCAGTCAAGCTGTCCAAAGATGAAGAAGGACAGGTTCAAGAAGAGATTCTCCAAGAAGAATGAAGCACTTGCTGCCACTTAGAGCGACTTAGAAGAATCTTCATCATCTAATGAAGAAGCTACTATTCGGCCAATCTCTGATTGATGGCGATCGAGAATAGAGGCGAAGGCTCAGCATCTACCTCCGGTAGAGATCATTACGCTATCAACTCTGAAGCTGAGTGTGATAAAGGAAAAGCTCCTCAAGCTGAGGTACATTCTGAAATTCCTTTATCTGTTGAAGAATTTACCCAGGCTCTCTTTGATGTCATGAAGTTGACTAATAAATCAATGAAGAACATCAAAGAGATAGTGAGGAGAAGTGACGATTTGGAAGATACTAATGCTTCCTTATCACTTGATATCCGCTTTCTTCAAGAAAAGGCTGAGTATCAAGAATGTTCTATCAGCGAGCTCACTAAGCAATTAGATGAGTTGACTGTTGAGGTAACGAATTTAAAGAAGAAAGAGGTTCCTCCTCCAGCCAACGATCAAACTCAGAGTAACCAAACTCGCAATTCTAAGTTGAAGAATTCCTCTAAAAAAAGCGAGCCAGCCCAAACAAAAAATGGCGTGCGGTTTTTTTTGGTAAACCTGGACATGCCACAGTTATGTGTCGGTATAAAAATTTTTATTATGACGAGTATGATTGGACAAACTTAAACACAGCTAACAAAGGAGGACCTAGCTTGAAAGCATGGGTACCTAAGAAAACGTAATTGTTTTGCAGGTGAGCCTTAGATCCACTGATGACTCTCGAATGTGGTATTTGGATAGCGGATGCTTTAGGCATATGATGGGAGATGAAGTTCAATTCATCTCATTGGAGCGTAAAAGAAATGGAAGTGTTAGTTTTGGAGATAACCAAAAAGGCAAGATTGTAAGTTGTGGTAGTGTTGGTGTCTCTCCCTCAATCGAAGAGGTTTCTCTTGTCAAAGGTCTGAAGTTCAATCTGCTCAGTATAGCCCAGCTCTACGACAAAGGCAGAAAGGTTATATATGACTCAACAGGATGCTCAGTAATTGACTGTAAGACTGACTCAACTATACTCTTTGCTCCCAGGTTCAATAATGTTTATGTGATTGATTTATCCCTTGGCTCCACTAACGTTTATCTTGTATCTAAGGAGGATAATTTGTGGCTTTGGCACAGAAGGTTGGGTCATATTAGTATGAGCATCCTATCCAATTTGGCCAAAAAATAATTAGTTTTGGGGTTACCCAGTATCAGCTTTGAAAAGGATAAACTCTGCTCTGCTTGTCAGCTTGGTAAGCAAGTTAAGAAATCATTTAGATCAGTAAATCACTTAGTAACTAAGCGACCATTGGAGTTACTTCACCTGGATCTTTTCGGCCCAATTCAGCCAATGAGCTTGGGTGGTAAGAGGTTCACTCTTGTGGTAGTAGATGAATTCACGAGATTCACATGGGTAGTCTTGCTGAATAGCAAAGATGAGACTTATGAATATTTTATCAAGCTCAGTAACCGGATAATGAATGAAATAGGAAATAAAATCTGTAGAATCCGAAGTGATCATGGACGTGAATTCGAGAAATTACATTTCGAAGAATTCTGTTCAGTGCATGGCATTGACCACAACTTCTCTTCTCCTTATACGCCTCAAGAACGGAAGAATAAAACTATAGTTGAGATGGTTTGATCCATGCTAAGTGATAATAATCTACCAAAATACTTTTGGGGAGAAGCTATTAACATAGCCTGTTATATCTTGAATCGGGTTTTAATTCGTCCAATTCTTGAGAAAACGCCCTATGAGGTTTGGCGAGGGCGCAAGCCTAAGATTTCTCATCTCTGATATTTTGGTTGTGAGTGCTATATTCTTAACACCAAAGAGCAACTAGGAAAGTTTGTTCCTAAGTTTTATGAAGGTATCTTTTTGGGATACTCAGCTAACAGAATGGCATATAGAATATATGTCAAACGCACTAGCCTATTAGAGGAGTCTATGCATGTAGATTTCGATGAAACTAATATTGCAGAAAGATGTCTATCTGATGAAGACGAAGGACTCCCTCAGTTTTCAAATCAACTCAGTATACCATAAGCTGTGCTACCCAACTCAGCTAAAAAATCCCCCAGCTGAGGAAGCCAAAGATGACGATGATGCTCTTTCTATCAACTTCAACGATGGCGAAGATCAACCTCCACCTCAGCACCCTATTGTCAATCCTCTAGCACTTGATCTGAGTCTTCCAAGAGAGATTAGAGTTCATCGCAACCATCCGCTAGAAAGCATAGTTGTTGATGTTCATAATCCTGTGATGACGCGAGGTCAGCTCAGTTGGACGATGAATCATCTAGCCTTCATTTCATTGATCAAACCCAAGAAGTTTGAAGATGCAGAAGGAGATGATTATTGGATGATCACAATGCAAGAGGAATTAGATCAGTTCAAGCATAATGATGTTTGGGATCTAGTTCCTAAGCCTAAAGAGAAATCAATTATCAGTACCAAATGGTTTTTCAAGAACAAGCTTGATGAAGATGGCGTTGTTGTCAGGAACAAGGCCAGGCTTGTTGCTTAAGGCTACAATTAGCAGAAGGAATCGATGATGAAACTTATGCTCTAGTAGCCCAGCTCGAAGCCATTCGAATCCTTTGTGCTTTCGCATCTCATATGAACTTTAAATTGTTTCAAATGGATGTTAAAAGCACTTTCCTGAATGGATTCATTTAAGAAAAAGTGTATGTTCGCCAGCCTCCAAGTTTTGAAGATGCGAAGAATCCTGAGCATGTCTTCAAACTGAAGAAAGCTCTTTATGGATTGAAGCAGACTCCAAGAGCTTGGTATGAGAGATTAA